>MEHQ01004359.1:229463-404085 GCA_008828725.1 Saccharina japonica | reverse complement strand
GTGTCGTGCTTCTCCCAGATGAGATGCGACATCTAGTTAAAAGAAACCAAATGAAATGAAACGAAACGAACGGAAATGAAATGAACCGAAAAAAAAACAGTGCCAACAAAGCAAGACTAAGAACTAGTGCTGCTGTACGGCACTAGGGATGTACATCAACTCTTTTTCGGGGTTGATTTGATTGTTGATTAATTTGTCCAAATCGTTTTGATTTAATCATGATTAGTTGATTCATATCAACACAATCAACTACACGATGATGTGATTAATAATCATGATTATCGGTTGATTGTTGATGGTTTTCACGGTTACACCTCAAAACGCCTCTTTTTTATTCAAAAATAACCAACTAATCATGATAAATTTCAATAATCAACTAATCATTGATTAGTTGATTTGTGGCAATGTGCGCCGGGAAGAACACTTATTACGGTTACATCACAAAACGCCCCTTTTTTATTCAAAAATAATCAACTAGATCATGATTATGTTCAATAATCAACTAATCATCACTAGTTGATTTATAATCAACAATCAACAAGAATTAATCACATCACGTGATTAAAATTAATCACCAAAAATACTCATAATCAACACGTGATTATGAGTTGATGTACATCCCTATACGGCACCCAAAATGTGCGAACGTGACGATCAGAAAGGCGCTCCGTAATTGAGGCTGCAGTCGAGACGCAGCAAACACGGCAGGATAACACCACACAACAGTCGAAGCAGTTCGTAGTATAGTAGCAGTATCTAAGGTGGCGGTGCGGTGTTGGTCTTACCGACAGAAAGGTGATGACCACATTTATCTTGAATGCGACGGCCCATGCTTTGTCGGTCGGCGCTTGAACAGCAGTAGAAGTAGGTGCGCCCTGTCTAGGTCCACCGCTGCGCCTTTGAGACTCGAGGAGACCTTGCGTATCATCGATCATGTGGTACAGTACTCCGGTATTTCTCTAGTGGGTACTGCTTTAGCCCTCTCTCCCTGCTGATGTGCCTTGCGTCCGTCGTGCTAATATATAAGCCTCCTGATTTTAGTCGTGCAATCTGCGGGAACCGCCCGCCGGAATAACCCGTGTTTTGTTTGTAAGAGAGAATGAGGCGTGTTGGTTCTTTTCTCTCAACTGGGCCAGATCTGCTATGCATTGACCAATCATATCGCTCCATTTGCTTTGCATCGTAATGCACCCAACGTATGGAAACCCATTTTTGCTTTGCACTGACCAATCAGGAGACGTTATTTTCCTTTGCATCGCGCCGCACTTGCTTTGCATCGCGCCGCAAGACCATTACATCGCTCTTCGCACGCAAACACCCGGCATTTCAAACACCTGGATCCTCCTCTACACGCACCCCTAGACTCTCATAAGCTGGGGCTCAATCTACGCGTACCGTTGGGCTCCCAATAGCTCGTTGTTGTGGTGAGGGCGACCTCCTGCTTCGACAACCAGCAGCCCATCTGAGCACGCGACAACACGACCTTGGCCTGAGCGGTCGAGTACGTGTTGTGTGCTGTACACGGAGCTGCAAGGCCACGGAGCTGCAAGGCCCGCAACATGTTCCATCAGCGTGAGTTGGGCTGTGGGGTTTACACGAGTACCTTCGGTTGATTGGCTGGTTGGGTGTCGTTGTCCCGTACTCGTCGTTTCGCTGCGTTCTGGGTGCGTTTGTGGGGCCGCATACTACAGCAGCAGCAGTGCTGACGTTCAGAGCACCAACAGCAGTAACCAGCGTGTTGCAGTCAATCCAATCGGAACGGCAACAACAACGCTACCCATGAAGCAGCAGCAGAAGAAGGAAACACTCTGCGGTTGCTGCTGCCGGTAGAACACAAACAGCAGTAACCAGCGTGTTGCAGCCAAGCCAATAGGAACGGCACCAACAACGCTACCCATGAAGAAGCAGCAGTAGAAGGAAACACTGCGGTTGCTGTTGCCGGTACAGTAGTAAGAGCTGTGTTGCTTGCCTTGGCCGCATTGGCTACGGTTGTTGGTGTTCTACAGCAGTACATACGTATTGTTGACAACACCCATCACGTCATGTACCGGCACGGGACAGCAGACAGCAGCGGTGACCCAGGTACACCACTGCTGTTAGTGTAGTGGGAGCTACAAAATATCGATTGATTGAGATTGCTGCGGCTGCTACATGTGCTACGGGCTGCGGCTTTCTCCTTCACATGTTAAAGTCACACCATGTACGTACGTAGGCGGTACTGGTATTACAGCAGTATCAACGCGAACTTGATGCATCAGCAGTGGCAGGTAAGAGCTGTGGTTAATGCTGTACAGGCAGTGGTAAGGCAGTAGTACGTAGCTGTGTCGATTGCGTTTCAAACTAGCTGCCGCGGCTGCTGTTTGCTGTGTACGGATTTATCATGTTCGTATTGCCCGACAACGACTATCATGTTGTCATGTCAGGTACTCAAGTCAGCCAAGATAGGAGGTAAGAGTACGTTTACCTGACGCTCTTTTCTCTGTCCGGTGCTGCTTCATGACAAAAAACAAGGTGGTCTGCCTGTGGGTAAGCGATGGAGGGGATGTCCAACGCCGTAGTGTCCACCGGGGGCTCGATTATGAACCACTAGGGTTTCAACGAAAGAGCACTTTACCCTAGAAACGCAGTCCTTCGATAAAAATGCCAGCACGTCAAGGTGAGGTTGATTGAGGGCTGAGCAGATGGCGCGAAGGGATAGTTCGTTGAGGCCTCATTGATGGTTGGGCGGTGTACATCGCAAAAAAATTCGATGCGTGTCAAATTGGCTGTTAGGGTAGCTGGTGAACTTGTCCGCATCCCACATCGCATGCCTTTCACCCTTCTGGTCGCCCGCAGCTTCAAACTGGCGCAGTGACGCCAACACGTTGTAGTAGGCGTACGTTGGGTCCACGCACGACGAGATATCGCGCACGCGTTCTCCCATAGCAAGCACGGCGATACGTTGGGTTGTAGTGGCAAGTCCTGAGACAAGAGCTTTATCTCCAGCTGGTGGCACGTCTTGCTGAAGATGAGTTGCACAAGATGATAAAACCTACTAGAATTACAGCCGACAATATGTCTATGGACTACACACCGTGTGAGCGAGTACGCTCAGCCCACGCCCCAAGCACGCCCTTTACTTTGCGCTCGGACCCGAAACATTTCTCCATGCGTGCTTATTGAGGTACTGGCGCTTGTTGGTCTCAACTACTGTGGCGAGTTATCAACAAAACCGTCTTGCCGCTTATCGTCTTCTCCGCATATCTTGTGCACCGTCTCAAATACGAACGCACCAAAGCGACATATCTCAGGTGGAGCCCTCGACGAGTTCAAGCCGGTTATGGGAGACCTTGACCAGCTGCACCCGGTGTTAAAGTGTGCCCCATCAAGGTGAGATTGGACGCATTTCCCCCCGAAACGCACTCAGGTCACGGTTGGCCGTAGTCGCATACCATAGAGCCTCGCACCCCCACAACGCCGGGACGAAACACGTCGCGTTTTCACTGACCAACGAAACATTCCTTGCACGAAGAACAAGTCGCCGTGAAGTGCTCGGCAAGTCGCATGAGGAGTAAGCAGGACCCTTCACAGAACCGCTCGGGAGGCGGCTTCCTGCACCTTGTGCGCAACTTCATGCAGATGAGGGATATTATCGACCCACTCTATGTGTTCAACTGTGTGGCCACTTCTAGACACGGGACGGGGGTCTGGAGCTGTCGCTAGCGAAGAAGAGTTTTAGACAACTTGCCCCTATTGCTTCGACGTTTCTTGTTGTGTGTGTCTGTGGCACCACACAAGGCTTGATCAAAAGGTTCCCTCTCACGACCGCAAACGTCACTGGGTGCAAGCGTACTCCAGTACACAAACACGACTTGTATGTACCGGTTGGGTCGATGGAAGATGAGAACATTATTTTTACACACCTTAACCTCCTCTGGACGCATTCACCGTTGTCGAAAGCTTGTGTGCGGTGTTTTTTTTTTACATTTGTTTGAACTGGCGAACTGGTTTGTATTCTGTATCCCGGGTCTACGACCTGATTTGTGTTTTTCATTTACTTCCACGAAAGTCAACAATTACTTCACTGGACGTTTTTTCCACTTTTATGGAAGTAAAATCTTACATCCATGAAAGTGTTTTTACTTTCATGGAAGTAAATTGACATATATGTGAAACATTTCATGGAAGGAAATTTACTTCCATGTTTGTTTTTTACTTCCATGGAAGTAAATTGACTCTTGTGGAAACTTTCATGAAAGTAAACCGTCTTTACCTCGATGGAAGTAAAAGCACTTCCATGGTTCCGTGCAAGTTTCCGTTTAAAGAGGGCCAACGGCCACTAGACAGGTTCATTATTGGTCCACATAGTGGTAATCGGAATGGGCCCACTTTGGGTGGGACGGTGTACCAACTGGAAGCAGGCGGTGAATTCGTGCCCTGGCTTTCATGTTTTACTTCTATGGAAGTAAATATTTAATTTACTTCCAATCCAATCACCTGGAAGTATAAACTTTCACGGAAGTCAAAACAAAACGACGGAAGGAAAACAACTTCCATGGAAGTAATATTTGTTTTACTGATAGACGATTTGTAAGAAGTTACAACCTGGTGATTCCACCTTATTTTCCCTCGTTGGGTTATTAAACGAGATCAAATGACGTCATTTTGGCCGGGCTAGTAATAGGGACCCTGTGGAATGTTTACGCTACAGTAGCATGGGTTCGACAACTTAACCCTTATAGGACTGGAGTCCCGTTTTGGGGACAAATTACTTAGAATTAGAGTGGTTTGTCCCCAAAACGGGACTGCAGTCCTAAAGGGGTTAAAACATCGATGCTATTGTAAGCGTGCTTTATGTTATTGTAAGAGTGCGGTGGCTGGGACGAGCACGCCGACGCCGCAAACGGCGCAAATAGGCCGCGGCGCCGAATGTCAGGACTGACGATGGTTGCACAGTAGTATGCCGATAAGGCCGTGGTGTGGAACGTAAGTTATGGACGGTTGCACAGCAATTTATCGATAAGGTGCTGCTTTCATGCCTGTCCAACAAGCAGATAACCCATTCCCTTGGTATGATATCTTGACGTTACATCTGCACCAGTTCTGTAAGTATCTACGCACTGCGAGCCTTTACGTAAGGCACTTGATGTGTTAATGTTTTTTTGCGGCAGTCGTGTTGAGTTGTGAGCGAGTACCAAAAACCCATATAATAATCCCATGCGTCCTCCTTGCCGTCGGATTGGTTCGCGCCGTTTGCAGGTGATCGGTCGGGAAAGCGTCCCTGTTCAGTCGTCCTGCCCATGCGGAGAATTCTCAACTTGACTTTGCGGAGAGTTGGTATGAAGCTTCCGCAAGCCCTGCACGAAATATGTCGACCGGCCGGCCAAAGGTTCAAAGCGATGTGTGCAACCTCGTCCAAAGGGGTCGAAGGCGGGCGACATTACGGACAACGGAGCAACCCCAAGGATCACGTACCCAGCAGAGGCGGAAGAGCGCATTGACCCGATGCTGCGAGAAGATAGCCAAGCAAATGGTGAATGCTGACTGGCGAGTTTGGTTTGTTTATTTTATTTTATTAGTTTTCCTTCCCATTTATTATCTTCGCACTTCCGTCTTTCTCCCTCCCTAGTCGTAACTCAGATCCGGGGTCACAAAGTAGGCTCCTCTCCCTCCTCCCCCACTACGGTTCTTGCCTTGTTTTTTTATCGCGCAGAAGGGTTCAGCCTTCCCAATGCTCGTCGATTTTCATCGAATTTTGCTAACTCACGCTCTCTCGCTTTCAGGTAGTCAAGATATTTTGCGAGAAAAAGTCCCTACGAGCAGGCACTCGGGGGGGCTCGAACTCGTGACCTTGGCGCTAACAAACTTCGTGCTTACCTTCTAGCCCACCGGGGCGACCGGCTTGGTTGGCCTTCAGTGAAGACACTATATTCCCGAAAGTCAACGCGTCACAAGAAGCTAAAGTTGGATCAGTCCCGTGTGCTTTTGCTTGTGCTGGACATAGAGCGGAGGCAGACGAAGCCATGGGGTGTTGATGTAGACGAGAGTGTGTGTGTGACATGACGGTCGGGGGGGATGGAGAAGGCTGTGACGCTGGTAGTATTAGTGTAAGAGGGGGGACTGTTGGCGGGGCTTTACCCGATAGGAAGTAGAACGCCGATTCCGTTCACGGCTAAGCAGCAGCAGGCCTGGAACCCTTTGAGTAAACAACAGAGTGTCTCTACACTGCGAAAGTCGCGTCGTCGTGGTTAGTACGGACTTGAAGCAGCAGATTAGTGCCTAGCAAAGTTTGTCTTTCAGTGGCAAACGGGGGGCGTCTAGAGAGACAGTTCGTTCGGGTTGCGATAGGACCGGTGTGAGCCTTGCACATGCATACATGTGGCGCGCGTTCACCGTCGTGTTTGTTTACGGTGGAGCAAGGCTCGCGTGTCATGAGTGGCGTCATTACAACAGCAAACAACTGAATGCTCTCAATATACTTTTGACGCATATATGTACACGCGTTACATTCAACAACAAGCTACCAGGCTAAGCCTTTACGCTCGGTCTAGACTTCTGCAAAGATTCGTGAACTTATATACCACGTGCAGTGTTATCTCCAGGTAAGTACCGCGGCCAGGTATTATTGGCATGCCTGTACACCAGTAGATCTTGCTGTATGTGCTGCTGTGCGTATATGCATAGTAGAGCTGCTTCCCTGTGGGAAATTATGGTGTCCGTCGCGGATCGAAGAAAAATAAAGAGCGCAATGTCCTGACAATTTGTTACTTCCTGTTCTCGCGATCACACGCGATGTGCTTTTTTGTAGACTATTCTGTACAGTATTAATAGTGGTTCCTGGACATTGCTGTTGTTGTAAACACCAACCGTAAAGATATTGCAAGAACGTACGAGTAGCACTTTTGAGCAGCAGTGCGCTCACTGCACAGGCAGCTACCACGGCCGCACACGGCATGCCGGTAGCAGTGAACACGTTCAACACTCGTAGTCGGCACCGATCGTCACATGAAACCGCAGAGCGGACCTATCATCGCATCAAAAATATGTGTCTGTCGTCTGTTCTCATGTTTTACGTACAGTACGGGGTTTCCACAAATTTTCGCGGGCTTCGCTCGCGGACTTAAATTAATTAAAAGCTGGCCCGGTACATGGAAAATTCGCCGCAAATCTTGAGGGGTGGACGAACCTTGATAATTGTAGATCTTTACGGGGGGTATGTGCTTGGCGCCTGAAGCCGACCCTCCGACCAAAACCCTAACCCGAACCCGAACCCTATGCCAGTGGTCAGTGCTGGGATACTGTGCTTGGTCAGACTCTAGGTGGACTCGGCCGGCGTGGATGCTGAGCTTGGAAAGACTCGACTGTAGGTTGACTCGGGATGCTGTGGCTGGCAAAGAGTCCAAGTTGATCGAGCCGCGTAAAACATACCCTTAGCCAACCAGAGAGCCTAAATAGCTACCTTAGGAAGATCTACTATCATGCTTTGTCCACTACTGCAAATCGTACAGCGCAGACTGCACGCCTGTCCCAGTGACGTAGTAGTATAAGCGCCCCTGGACAACCAGGTGCTGAAATTACTGAGACGTAGTAGTCCCTGGACCTCCAGGTGCTGCAATGACTGTGAGTACTCTCGCGAGTACCTGGAGTACCTTAACAATATTGAGTATAAATGGGTACTCGCGAGTAGCTGGAGCACCACATGCCGAAAGTACTGAGCAATCGCTACTACTGCTGCTGTGGTACTGCTGTACCCGCAGAATCGAACAAACCAGAACCAAACGCTGCACAGTCTAATGACTGAGGAATCGCTACCGCTTTAAGCTTTGTACCCTGAGAACCAAACGTTGAAGAAACGACGGATTACTCGCGGGTACCTGCGGCACAAAAAACAAATGAAACGACTGAGTTTGCTCGCTCGTACCCCTCGTACCTCGAGCAACAAGAAATGACTGATTACCCGTGAGTCTTCATATATAGCACCAAACGAGTCGAAATGACTGAGCACTCACGATTCGTATATTCTTCCATATCTCTTGCGACCGAACACTGTTATTGACTCGCACTCGGGGTTTGTCAGGAGGGCGGGGCGCGGGTCGGGCCTCGGCACCGATCCGCTCCCCGCCGCCCCGACTAAATTCAAGTGTGTGGTGATTACTGTTGTAATCGAATTGCATTCACTTCGCAATCATAATTACCAGTACAGTACAGGACACCTAATACGAAACGGGAAATCTGGTCCGGGTTGGATTTCTTATTCGAAAGAGGGTAGTTTCTACACTAATTTCAAGATAACGACTGCCGAATTTCTTATTTTCCTCCACATCTCAGCCTGGCTTTCTTACTAGCTTGTTTCTTATCAGGTGTCCTGTACTGTACCACCACAGCCAAGTCATTGGCACTGAGTCAATGACACGCGAGTACCACACACAGTAATTATAAATGGCTCAGTCCCTGAAATACCAGGAGCTGGAATTACTTCGTACTCGCGAGTACTGCTGTACAAATTCCTGGATACTGTACCAAAATAAGCTAAAACCACTGAGTTGTCGCGAGTGCTTGGAGTACAGTATATATATGAAACGTTGCTGAAATGATTGAGTACTCGCAAGTACCGCAAAACTCAACGCCGAAGAAATGACGGAGTACTTGTTGAGTACCAAAAAATGATAAATGACTGAGAGCATATTCGCGAGCACATGGAGTACCAAAACTGGAAATACGGAGTACTTCCCGAGTCTCCAGAACACGAACGAAAACAGTTGAAGAGACTGAGCATGAGTTTTTTTTTCGTATCCTTTTATTTCACTTGCAGCCGAAGCAACCGAAGGATGTTTTTCAATTCGCACAATTTTTCCGCCGGGCGGGGAGCGGGTCGGGGCTCCGTCCCCGCTGTGAAATGTCTGCTGCTTGCTGTGTTCGCTTTTGTCTCGTCTCTGTACTACATCATACGCTTGCTAGTTTCTCAAGGTTGATTTTAGCTGCCCAGAGCTACTTGCTTGTTGTACACATATGTACATACTTCGTGTATGATCCACGCGGAACAATCCTGATCTTTCCTGTCACGGATTGTTTACTGTAAAGAGGCAGGCTTTTGTTGGGGCAACCTGTTGTTAGGGGCGGAACGGGTAGAAACACGTATGTACCAGTGGAAGGCCGATCAATTCGAAGCTTGTTGTAAGAGAAAAAGTGTCATGTTTTGTACGGGTGATATTAAAGAAAAAACAAAATTCCCGATCGACAGGAGATAGAGAGGAGGGACGAGAGTCAGATGCAAGCAAGCAGGCGTAGATTACTAGGAAGACATGAGTCGTCGGTGCAGCGAAGCACCTAGCAGAGCGGCAAGCATAACTTACGGGTGAGGTCGGCTCGACCTGAAGAGAGCCGGACGACGAGCCAGGGACAGCAGGGAGTCGTCACGTTTTACGTGTTTTGAATAATTTTGTCGTGTAAGTGTTTTTTGGGGACAAACACCAGTTCCCCGGAATAGATCATATGAGACACATATCGCGCTTGGGAGTATATATGTGGACGTGCGGCCGGGGGGGGTCTAGCGAAGAAGCTCGCATCATAAAACCATTCAAGTGCAGATAAAGTCGACGAGGCGGCGTGGCAGAAGTCGGCGATGGATGTTGCGAGTGGCCGAACAACCGGTTCTCCAAAAAAGCAGGCCGGGCAGGTACCGGGTTTACTGGTGTCACCGGTAGGGGTCGTGGAGGAGCGTGAAAATAACAGAATATTCCATGACATGACTTTCGAGCACAGGAACGGGCACGTGGGAGGGGGGGATCGGTACATTCGAGGACATATTGGGATGAGTTTCCAGCGTGGGCACTTGCTGGGGTTATGCGCGAGGTCTTGCATATAGTACTGGGGCTGCGTGTCAAGTTCAGGATTAAATCACGAATTATAATTTAAACAATGGGTGCCAAAAAACGCGTTGAGACACATATTTGTATAGATCCCAATGGGGCAGGGGCCTTCGGCTACGCTTTTGGGGAGTACCGTTTCGTAGATTTGCGGGTACAGTTCGGGTGACGGGGTAGGCCAGGGTGGTGGGGCGTGATATCAGCGGCGATGCTGCATGCGTAACGTAACTCCACGAGAGCATCCGCGTCATTCTCGCAATTGGGGGACAGGGCGGCAGAGCACGTGACGGCGGCGCCGGGCACAGGGCGTCTGGCAGTCCATTAGTCGGTAGAATTTGTCGCGCGGACACCGAGGGGAGGGCAGGTGGGCGCCCCAGGCTCCTGGGTATTCGATATGGGTGATGCCGTATCAGTAGAGGTACCGTGGGGTTCAGAGGGGGCGTGGTTGTTTTTTATTCGTCACGATCGTTAACGTCAATCAATTTCAGGCTATGGGCGAGAGGTGCGCGGGGCAGTAAGCTTGGCTACGCAACAGGAGGTGCTGGGCTATGATATTGGCACATATAATACGACCATTGCCCTAGCCGCGCGGAAAGTAGACGATCTACGCGAGAGGTGAGCAGAGTGGACGATGGGGCGGCAGACAGAAACGGTGACTGAAGCGTTGGTGTTAGCAGGGAAGTTGCACCACGCATCCTTCCTAATCCGACCAGGACGGTACTTTGCCCGTCGGCTTCTGCAGTAATAAAATTGGTATTGTGATGGCACTGACCTGGCCGGTGAGAGGGGGGCGTGGGGAAGGTATAGGGAGCAGACAGAAGCGAGGCTATTGTTACGGTCTTCGCGGGATTTCATGGCAGATATGGGTTGGTGGAGGTGAGTGTTGGAGAGGGGGTACGGCGGAAAGAAGACAACAGGGTCGCTCTTCAGCTTCGTCAAGAAGTTGCCGAGCAAGAACGTGGGTTTCAGACGCATCCCTATCAGTGAAAATATGGTTGTGCATGGAAACGGGGGTGTACTGGAGATTCGATCTGCCCGAAGAGATGCAAAAACGAACGATAGGGGGGGGGGGGGGGGCAGGTGGTAGCTGGTTTGAGGCCCATCAACTTACTCGAAGTCACGGCAATGGTAATGACGGCATGCGTGTCGATAAACATGGGAGGAGACAGGCCAAGGAAAGAGGGCGAGGTTTGCAGTTATTATGCGAGCGGACAGTGAGGCGGCCGTAGCCTGGGTGAAGAAGTGCAGAGGGGGCCGGGAAGAAGCAGGCCATACTACTGTAAGGGCGTTAATGATGATGATGTGGGCAATGCAACGAAGGAGGGGGGCGGTGTTTTCAGGCAAGGCATGCACATGGAGTCGAGGATGGCAGCCAGTCTGGCTTGGTGGAAGAAAGAGAAGATTGCCGAGAAGCTAGTCGTGGAATGTCTCCGAACCGATTGTCAGGTGCACGAACTCGGGCCGGGGGAGCGGCTCATGTGTTCAGAGATATTGCGAGAAGGTACGCTTTTGGATTAGTTGCAGCTTCGACGAAAACAACGTACGTGGCGAATTCGAGGATGTGGGTGAGCTGGAGGTCGTTTCTAGACAATGGGTGTTGGCTGCAAACATTTAAGGGAGACGTTGAACTAGTGGAGGGGCTGGTCCAGATCATAGGGTACTTTTGCACGGGGAAAATACTATCATAGGAAAGTTGGTGTCGATAAAAAATGTTACCATGATAAATGTGTAGGGTTGTCAGTACCCCCGGGCAATGTGTTGATCAGGTCGGCGAGGCAAGGTATAAAGAAGGCGCACTTAGAGAAAGGTAGTCAGCAGAGTGCGCGAAGGCCGTTGACGTGGGGGATGCTGATGGGGACCCGCAGGGTATCGTTCTGCCATGGGAGATGGGAGGAAGGGTGAGGTGGATAGGCCTGGCGTTGTCCTATTTTCTAGCTTTGCGAGCGTCGGAACTGTTCATCGGGGGAAACAGTGTGTACCATAAAGTATTATGTTTGCAGAGGGACCACGTGGCGTTAGTTAGGGATTACGAGCGGTTGGAGGGGGGTAGGAGGCAGGAAGCAAACAAGATAGAGGTAGATTTGAGAGGATCAAAGGAAGTCAAAGGGGGAAAAGGGGCGGTTCTGGAAAAGGCAAGGGGAGGACAAGGGGTCTGCTGGCGGAGATGTTTAGCATGTACAATGACGGATATTTGACGGGGAGGGGGGGGCGTCTTTAAGTCGTATCAAGGGAAGGAGGGTTAGAGGGGGTGGTCTAGGGAAAGGCAACTCAATGCTTGAGGGATGGGATTGCCAAGGTGGGGAGAAAGTGTAGGTACGAAGGGAGGGGACCGGGGGCGAGACCAGGAAAGTAGATGGTCGTCGAGCGCGTGTATGGTGTACGTAAGGGCTAACACGTAGAACCCAGCACGGGTATCAGAGGTGTCGGGGGAGGGTGCGCGGGATTATGATAAGCAGTCTGGACACGGGCTTAAATGGGGCCCAACAAGGGGTGTTACTTTGTACGGAAATATAAGGACCTCTGGAGAACTGCCACAGTTGCCCAAACGGTCCATGTGTGTGTCCGTACAAAGTTTGAAGAAAACGGGGCTCGTGAAGGGAGGCGTTCCACTAGCGGAGCGCGACTGGTTGGGAAGTCGACCGCGTTTCGTTATGCCTCGGTGGGGGAGGTTTAAGCAAGCGGAGAAAGGGGCGAGACAGCTCCTCCTCCGCCCCCTCCCTCCTGGTATTTTATGTAGGTGGGGAGGGGGGCGGGGGGTGCGCATGCGGATGGGGGTAGGGGGCAGTGCAGCCTACCCTCCCCCCCCTTTCCCACCATTTCGGATTCCTCAAGATAAACTAAAGCTTTTTTCGTGGTAGTGACAGCCACGGAAGAAATATGTCGTAGGGACAAAGTGGTGTTTGGGGGATAACGGGTAGAAACATATACCAGTATGATAAAAGGAAGAACCTTTGGATGGGGTTTATAAAAGAAAAGGGGGATATTTAGTTCGGGGAGAAATCAGAGAAATATTAAAGTTCGCGATCGATAAGAGATATAGAGATATAAAACGAGCGTCAGATGCAAGCAAGCAGCCGTAAATCGTTGGGAAGATACAGTCGTCGGTGCAGCGAAGTAACTAGGACAGCAAACGGGCGAAGTCGGCACGACCTGAAGAAAACCGGGCGCCGAGCAAGGGACGGCAGGGAGTCGTCAAGTTATATTTTTCCTTCACCCCCCCTTCTGGAAGAACATTAACTTTCCACGGCGGATGGGCAAAAGGAGAAGAAGAGAAGGCAGTGGTCGATTGGCGGTGGTTTCACCGATTGTACGGGTCGTTGGAAACGGGGTCCTGGCGTTTTAAGTATCGTTTGACATTTGGAGTGAGTGCCCGCAATGAGCGAGCCGTTGAAAATGGAAGCACCCGGAAGCACGCGTAGTAAGTGTTTGGTCGATTAGTGGTGGCTATAGTTATACCGATCGCACGGGCCGTTATACACGGAATCACTATACATGTATACAATAATGATAATGTGTCGAGGGGGGGTATTCCCCCTGGGTTTTCGGCCAATTGGGGGTATAGGCAAAACGTTCAAGGTGCCCCGCATGCCCAAACCTACCTCAAACGAAATGCTGACGCGCTGGCGAGATGCCCGAAGACCATGCCGGGCACGCAGACAGCTTATTTCTAAATCGCCAGCAACAACAGCAGCGGAACCGCAGCAAAGAACATCAGCAGCTGTAGGACACACGAGGCCAGGGTCGGCGTGGCAATACGCTCGGGTCGTTGGTCTAACACTTGAACCCTCTGTGCTCGTACTCAATTTGTTGTGTTTCTCCTGGTTCTCCGGCGGTATATTGATATTCGGAAAAATATTGAAGACGAAAAAAACTGCACCTGATACGCTTCCAACAACCGATATTCTTGAAGCAGGTGCCACCAATACTACTGCTGTACGAAATCTACTACGGCAGAGCTTCTCCGTCCCCTCATCACTACGTGGGTGGGCCTTACAATGCCGTCTGCATCATGTTTTAAGGGCACGGCCCAAACGTTGCTGTGGTCAGACGAATTATGCCTACTGGTAGAGCTGGGCTTCGTTCGGTAGAATAAAAAATAAATATTCACGTTACTGGCACGATGTCACGTACACGCTCCGAATTAAACAGAATGCCACCCACGTCCCTCTGAAAAACATAGCCCACAGCCATGCCTTTGAAAACACACGTTTTTCCGCACTTATACCTCGACCACCTCTAAACGATATACAGCGATCCCAGCACGAGACGACTTCGTTGGTATGTGTGTGTGCAAAGAGCTCGACGCAAATAAATGGCGTCGGCGCCGGGCACGATGTGAGTGTGGTGTACAAACAAACGTGGCCGAAAACAAGGTTTGCTACACGTCCTAAAACACACATACATTCAAAGCAGTTTGTACACAGATATAAATAAGACGAGGCACGCCATATACGAGTACTCTCGTACATACGCGATTTGTTGTGAAGATCCTCGGGCTCGCGCTTTGCGCTCGCCAGTCTCATCAACATTAATGTTTTTACTACAAGTAGTGCGAATACCGAAACAAAAGTATACCTTGACCCTCTAAGGGGCCGCTTCGGTCATTATGAAACAAGAGTACTTGAGAGTTGAAAAATATATATTTTTCGTTTTTTTTTCACAGCAATACTATTTCTGGTATAATAACACCATATCAGTACTCCTTACGGAAAACGGCATAGCTCCAGTTCTAATGCTAAGACCTTCGACCGACGAACGTATAACTTGTTCGTTATACGTAGTCTCTAGGAGGTATTGGGACCCTTGTATCTGCAAGGGAGGGCAAGCATTGCTGTGTTTGCATCACGCAACGAAAGTGCTCCGCAGCAAGATTTTGATCGTTTTGGAGCTCCTGTTTGGTATCTACACTCTGCTGCGGCTACGTAGGACGCTACGGGCGGTCGAACTAGAGGCCCAGGTACGTTCAGCCACTAGTGCACGGCGTCCTCGTCGAAAATCTGAGTTCAAACAGAATCAGCAGCCGGAGAAACTGCAGTTTTTCAAATTCGTCTTGGGTACCAGAGGTATGGCGAGTCGTTTTCGAGTAAGAGGCACTTTTCGTGATGAACAGGGCATCTGATCGATATGCTTTCCGAGACACAAATGTTTACCATGATCTAGGCTCTCTGCAACTACTCTTTGGTCAAAATTCTGAGCATGAGAGCTGGAGCTATGCCGTTTCCCGCAAGATGTACTGATATTATGTTATTATACCACAAGTACTATTGCTGCTGTAAAAAAAACGAAAAATATATATTTTTCAACACTCAGGTACTCTTGTTTCGTCATGACCGAAGGGGCCCCGCCAAACTAACGTATGAGCTGAAAACAAGTAAAAACGCACGCCACGAGCGTTTTATTTCAGGGCATTTGACAAAAAGGGGGACAACCCCTATATTCGTGACAAAAGGGGGGACACTACCTAGCACCGGCGGCGAGGTTCTCGTTAGAGAGGCGGTCGTCAACACCAATCCAACGGCCCAGCGCATTAACGGTATACTCATAGTAATATATTAACCATCACTCTGACCGAACAGCTCAATAGCTTACTTTCTGGTACAATAAGACTCCCCTCTCCTTTACGCCATGGTACGTACCTGGTATACGCGTATAGGTATAAGGCGGTACCGGCACTACTACATATACGTACAGCAGCCAGCAGTAGTACCAGAGGAGTACTGCTATCCTTCGGTACGTACATATTTACGTATACTCGTATATATAATAAATATGTTGGTGATATTTGAGGACCACAGGGCACAGGGCGCCAACCAATGTAATGCATTGATTTACAGGGCCACACCTGAAAACCACGATTGATTCTGAACCAGATGTGCTTGTCACAGGACCTTCTCTTGTATATGGTGTGCAGGCAGTACTCACGGAATAATTTGTGGTATGCATATACGTACATCACGTGTACTGATCTGCTGACCACGTTTGCCTAGGTATGGGCCGTTGGTCTTTTCGACGTTAGACGTTGTCTGTTGGGCGTGCCACAACAACCAGAACATGGAGTGGTCACTTACCCGTGGTCTTTTGGACACAGAAAGGGGGATATCTCTGCGCAGCGTGACAAAAAGGGGGACGTTACGTAAAAAGGGTGACTTTCTCAAACTAAGTAAATGGAGAGGGGGATACCCTCGCGTAGGCATAACAAAAAGGGGGATATGCTCACACCCGCCTTTTGATCGTTATCCTTCACCCGGTAAACATTTGAAAAAAAAACGCTGTGGATGGTAGGGAGATGTCATGTGAGTGTGGCAAACGCATCAGGTTTTAATTTCGAGTCGATTTGACAGAGTACATAGGCGTACCCGGCAGCGAAAACCGATGTCCCCCTTTTTGTCACGATATAGGGGGGGTGTACCCCTTTTGGCAAAATGCTGTAATATTTTTAAATGCCGAACTGTTGTCACCGGGGTGTGCTTTCTTCCGTGTTATATACGTACGGTGGTAGTACGTATAACACGAAAGAAAGCACACCCCGGTGATAACATTTTGGTATTTAAAATTATTATCACGGGGTGTGCTGTTGTGGAGGGGTGTGCTATCTAACGCATCCCCGGTGATAAACACCATGCACGAGAGCCCTGCAGCTAGGGGGTGTGGTAACGAGACGGTGTGACAACGACAGGGTGTGCTAACGGCATTATTGGTTGATAAGGAGAGTTAACAAACCGCGACCAGATTCAGGAGGTGTGGTAATGAGAGGGTGTGATAACGGTGTATCAATGATTGCTCTGGAGCGAGTGTGAACCCGGGCATTAATTAGTGGTTCGGTGTCTGTTGCGCGCAGCGCAACATGCGACGCAAGTCGTGTTGCGCGCAGGCGCGCTAGCCCCCCGCTGGGGCTCCGGCACCCGGAGGGCCCCCCATGAGGGCCACCGCAGGCGAAAACAGTTGCGATCTATGCGCGAATATGCGCCTCAAAACTAAAAGTAAAAAGCCATCTAATTTACTTTTGGCTACGGCGAATAGAGAAAAAAACTACGGCGAATAGCAAAAGGTGCCTCATTTTTGTTTTCGACTATGGCGAATTGGACAAGGGGCCTAAAAGATTTTCAATTACGACTTATTATTAAGAAATAAAGACCCCCGATGTTTTTTCTCGCCTCCGGCGAGAATAAACGCGCAACATTGGTTTTCGTGTTGCGCGCCCAAAAACGCGTGTTGCGCTGCGCGCAACCAGCCTCGCGGCGAATGCTGCGGATGCTGCGCAAAACGGTTATTTTGACCAAATGTTGCGCCAGCGCAACAGCGCAACACCTAATTAATGCCCTCTGTTGTGAACAGACCCCGGCCATAATGCAGGGGGTATGTTAGCAAGGGGTGTGCTAACGCATGACAAGCTTTGTCTAAACCAGTTTGTTTTTCTATTCTCACGTATTGCCGATGATGATAAGGCAAACGCTTGAAACCCGGGGATAACAGCAACCCCCCCCCGCCTTGCTATGATACCGCAAAACGGTTACCGGTTCCGGTACCATACACGTACTCGTTGATGAAGCCCCGAGGGTCGCACCCCAAGTGCTGCAGGTGCTTCACCGGTACCGGTACCAGTAGCCGGAGCCTGGCACACAGCGGGCGTAGGAGACATGATAACGTTAGTGCCAGTACCGGTAAGCGCGCTGGTCAAAAACAAACTCGGCATGATCGTCGCCCGAGGCGTGGCAGCAGCAGCTACAGGTGGGGTCGAAGCCGCAGACTCGTTCGGCCCACTGTGAGGGGGCGCAACGGTTGCCTCCATGCTGGTGTCCATACCGGTGCGGGTTGAATATGAATTGTGAATGATATCCATCCACTATTAGGTGGTGTGATAATTGTGGAGTTTGACACTGTTTTCAGGCATACCCACGTAGGGAGGGTGTTATCTAACGTACCCGCGGTGATAAAGTGACGGTGAAAAAGCGAAGTAAAAATTATATCACCCGGTGTGCTTATGTGGGGGGGTTATCTAAGGGGGGTGTGCTTTCTTCCGTGTCATACGGTACGTTGCCAAGTCCCTGTGTTAGGCCCCATAACGTAGATAAGTGTTATCCGAGTGTTACGTTATCCGAGATGCGAAAGTTTCAAATCGGTATTTTTTTTCATGAATCGAATCGAACTTTCATCTAATTAGCCAAAACATGAATCACCGGGAAGACATTATTTATTTGTACTTTGGGGCGAGCAAAACAAAGTCGATCCGATTGAATTGCAAAATTTCCTCGGGAACGGCTTTTCATCTCGGGAACTTTTCCCGCGGGAACTAGCCACCTCGGGAATGCACGGGTTTGTTTGGACGGGAACTGACCTCCACGGGAACCCTTCCCGCGGTAACTAGCCACCACGGGAACTCACGGGATATTTTGTACGGGAACCGACCACCACGGGATTTTTTCCCGCGGGAACCAGCCACCCCGGGAATTCTTCCCGCAGGAATAAGCCACCACGGGAAATCTTCCCGCGGAAAGCAGCCACCACAAGAATTGACGGGACGTTTGAAAGCAACCCCCACGGGAATTCACGGGGCGTGAATGAGCCACCGTGACTGTTGAATGTGTCGTGGGACATTGCATGATGCACAGACACATTAAATAACGGCGTCCAAGATAATACAATTATCCCATCACAACCACGTCCGGAGCGGTGGCCTCGGCAGTGCTCATGCTGCTGGCCCGCTCTCTGTCTTCGGGGTTGTGTCGGTGGGGCGTTGAAGCCACACACGGAACACGGACCCTTCTGGTTTTTTATCATCTGAGATGGCGGTCCGCTGCGGGGATGATAACAATAATAGTGTAATTTTGTCATTTTTATATTTTTCATTTTTTATATCAAGTCTTTGTTACCTATATCGGCATATATTGTTTTTTTTTTGTTATTTTTTTGTCCATCCCATTTATTACCTTCGCCCTTCTTTTCTCTCTCCTTCCTAGTCGCAACTCAGATCCGGGGTCACAAAGCAGGCTCTTCTCCCTCCTCCCCCACTACGGTTCTTGTCTTGCATTTTTATCGCGAGAAGATTTCAGCACCTTCTTCCCTCGTCGACTTGCGTCGGATTCCGCCTACCCACGTCACGAAGGCGCTCTCAGCAATTGGTTCCTTTTAATTTTTTCAAATATAGACAAATTCTCACACCACGGTGGGATTTGATCTCGGGTACCAATGATAGTAGTCTTTAAAGCTGACCACTAGTCTACCGGGGCGACCGCTATTATCATTATTAATTGTTAATACATTAATACATTATAATACGTATCTGGTAAACAAAATTGTAATTTTATTTTGAATTCTATTTTTTTTTTAATATATGTATTTTTAATTATCTATTTTTAAAATACTAGCGGTACGGCCACGGCTCCGTCCGTGGCGATAGCTTTGCGTTTCCCATAGTTCTCGCATTAACAGTGTGCTGTGATTCACCACTCTGAACCGGAAAATAATAATCACCATGCGGGGCGGTATCGACCCAGGGGGTGCCTGTTTTCGTCCCCGGGTTATTGGAGTTGTAGTTGCCCGCAAGGATTTCTAATCCAGAGATTCGACGTTATCATCCCCGGGTGCGGTGGGACCTCGCCGTTGCCCCGAGGGGCAACTCGCGCCGCGCGCTGGTTCCATGAGAGACAGCCAACCGTAAATTAGCCCGTGGGGTTAGGGTTTCCACACCTTCTGAGGCGGTATCGACCCCGGGGATGTCCGTTCTCGTTCCCGGGTTGTTGGAGTTGTAGATATATGGAACAATTTCTGACCCGGGGATGGGAATTTGTCATCCCCGGGTGTGGTGGGGCTTCGACGTTGCCCCGGGGGGCAACTCCCGCCGTACGTTAGCTCTATGAGGGCCAGGCAACCGAAAATAGGCCCGCGGGGTTGGGTTTTCCACACCATGTGGGGCGGTATCGACCCGGGGGGTGTTTGCTTCGTCCCCGGGTCGTTGGAGTTGTAAATGTATGGAAGGAATTCTGACCCCGAGGTGGGATCATATCATCCCCTGGAGCGGCGGGACCTCGCCGTTGGCCCGAGGGGTAACCCTCGCTGCGTGCTGGAGCTCTCGGCTCCAGCGCCTCAGCCAAATCAGCGATCAGCCAATGGTGGTAGGGTTTGAAGGGCGGTATCGAGCCTGGGGATATAATTTTCGTCCCCGGGTTGTTGGATTTGTAGATGTGCGGAAGGATGCACGACCCGGGGATGGGACGTTATCATCCCCGGGTGCGGCGGGACTTCGACGTTGCCCCAGGACAACTCTCGCTGCACGCTGGCTTTATGAGGGCCAGGCAACCGCAAAAAAAAAACGAGGGGTTGGGGTTTCCACACCTTGTGAGGCGGTATCGACCCGGATGGTGTCCGTTTGCGTCCCCGGGTCTTTGGAGTTGTAGATGTATGGACGGAATTCTGACCCGGGGATGGGATCATGTCATCCTCGCGTGCGGCGGAACCTCGCTGTTGCCCCGAGGGGCAACTCTCGCTGCGTGCTGGCTCCATGAACTCCAGCGCCCCAGCAAAATTAGTAATCAGCCAGTGGTGGTGGGGTTTCCACACCTTGCGGGGCGGTATCGACCCGGGAGGTGTACGTTTTCGTCCCCGGGTTGTTGGAGTTGTAGATGTATGGAAGGATATATGACCCGGGGATGGGAAGTTGTCATCCGCGGGTGCTGCGGAACTTCGAAGTTGCCCCGAGGTGCAACTCTCGCCGCACGCTGGATCTATGAGCGTCAGGCAACCGTGAAATAGGCCGTGGTTTTGGGGTTTCCATACCTTGTGAGGCGGTAACGACCCGGGGGATGTCCGTTTGCGTTCCCGGGTCGTTGGAGTTGTAAATGTATGGAAGTATTGCTGGCCCGGAGATGTGATCATATCATCCCCGGGTGCGGTGGGACCTCGCTGTTGCCGACTGGTGCTACGGTAGGGGGGTCATGTATAGGTGCTTGTTTTTCACCTGCACAGAGCCACTCGGCCGAGTGGCTGCTTTACTGCGTTGTACTCATAACCGCTTTTTACTTTTTTCGTTGTTGTATATGCACCGCCATTGTAGGTTTTGTTACGCAACGCCAAAAAAACATGTTCAGGTCCAATTTTCAATTAGATTCGGAGCCACTCGTCCGAGTGGCCAACACCCGGTAGTGAAATGTGGGTACCCCCCCTATGGTAGCACCAGTCTGCCCCGAGGGGCAACTCTCGCTGCGTGCTGGCTCTATGAACTCCAGCGCCCCAGCCAAATCAGCAATCAGCCAGTGGTGATGTGGTTTCCACACCTTGCGGGTCGGTATCGACCCGGGGGGTGTCTGTTTTCGTCCCCGAGTTGTTGGAGTTGAAAATGTATTGAAGGATTTATGACCCGGGGATAGGAAATTATCATCCCCGGATGCGGCGAGACTTCGACGTTGACCCGAGGGGAAACTCTCGCCGCACGCTGGCTCTATGAGGGCCAGGCAACCGAAAATGTTCCCGTGGTGTTGGGGTTCCACACCTTTTGAGGCGGTATCGAACCGGGGGATGTCCGTTTGCGTCCCCGGGTCGTTTGAGTTGTAGATGTATGGAAGGAATTCTGACCCGGGAATGTAATCATATCATCCCCGGGTGCGGCGGGACCTCACTGTTGCCCCGAGGGGCAACCCTCGATGCGTGATCGGCTCTATGAACTTCAGCGCCCCAGCCAAATCAGCAATCAGCCAGTGGTGGTGGGGTTTCCACACCTTGCGGGGCGGTATCGACCCGGGGGGTGTCTGTTTTCGTCCCCGGCATGTTGGAGTTTTAAATGTTAGGAAGGATTAATGACCCGGAGATAGGAAATTATCATCCCCGGGTGCGGCGGTACTTCGACGTTACCCCGAGGGGCAACTCTCGCCGCACGCTGGCTCTATGAGGGCCAGGCAACCGAAAATATTCCCGTGATATCGGGGTTTCCACACCTTGTGAGGCGGTATCGCACCGGGGGGTGTCCGTTTGCGTCCCCGGGTTGTTGGAGTTGTAGATGTATGGAAGGGTTTATGACCCGGGGATGTAATCATATCATCCCGGGTGCGGCGGAACCTCACTGTTGCCGCGAGGGGCAACCCTCGCCGAACCGCACCGTAGGAATTTTGCCCTCTTGAAAACCGCACCGCACCGCACCGTAGGTTTTGCGATTTCGGAAAACCGCACCGAACCGCACCGCAGGAAACAAAATATAACCGAACCGCACCGTAGGGTTCACGACATCTGAAAACCGCATCGAACCGCACCGTAGCATTACCGATTTATGAAAACCGCACCGAACCGCAACGTAGGATGCATGAAAAAACCGAACCGCACCGTAGGATTTTCAAAATATTAAAACCGCACCGTAAGATTCCCGATTTCTGAAAACCGCACCGAACCGCACCTTACCTTTCCTGATTTCTGAAAACCGCACCGAACCGCACCGTAGGATGCATGAAAAAAACGAACCGCACCGTAGGATTTACAATATCGGATAACCGCACCGAAACGCACCGTACTATTTCTGTTTTCTAAAGACCGCACCGAACCGCACCGTAGGATTTTCGTGGTAAACAACCGCACCGTGCACGGACCGTTAACCCTAAAGAACCCTGCTTAGCCTTTAGGGTGTGGTTTTTCCTATCGGTTCGGTGCGCTTCGGTGCGCACCGCACCGTAGCGTTATCGATTCCTGAAAACCGCACCGAACCGCACCGTAAGATTCCTGATTTCTGAAAACCGCACCAAACCGCACCGTAGGATTCCTGATTTCTGAAAACCGCACCGAACCGCACCGTAGGATTCTTGATTTCTGAAAACCGCACCGAACCGCACCGTAGGATGAACGAAAAAACCGAACCGCACCGTTGCATTTACGATTTCTGAAAACCGCACCGAACCGCACCCTAGGATTCCTGGTTTCTGGAAACCGCACCGAACAGCACCGTAAGATGCATGAAAAAACCGAACCGCACCGTAGGATTTACAATATCGGACAACCGCACCGAACCGCACCGTACTATTTCTGTTTTCTGGAAACCGCACCGAACCGCACCGTAGGATTTTCGTGGAAAACAACCGCACCGTGCACGGACCGTTAACCATAAAGAACCCTGCTTAGCCTTTACGGTGCGGTTTTTCCTATCGGTTCGGTGCGGGTCGGTGCGCACCGTAGCATTACCGACTCCTGAAAACCGCACCGAACCGCACCGTAAGATTCCTGATTTCTGAAAACCGCACCGAACCGCACCGTAGGATTCCTGATTTCTGAAAACCGCACCGAACCGCACCGTAGGATGAATGAAAAAACCGAACCGCACCGTTGCATTTACGATTTCTGGAAACCGCACCGAACCGCACCGTAGGATGCATGAAAAAACTAAACCGCACCGTAGTATTTACAATATCGGATAACCGCACCGAACCGCACCGTACTATTTCTGTTTTCTAAAAACCGCACCGAACCGGACCGTAGGGTTTTCGTGGAAAACAACCGCACCGTGCACGGACCGTTAATCATAAAGAACCCTGCTTAGCCTTTACGGTGCGGTTTTTCCTATCGGTTCGGTGCGGTTCGATGCGCAACCGTAGCATTACCGATTCCTGAAAACCGCACCGAACCGCACCGCAAGATTCCTGATTTCTGAAAACCGCACCGAAGCGCACCGTAGGATTCCTGATTTCTGAAAACCGCACCGAACCGCACCGTAGGATGCATGAAAAAACCGAACCGCACCGTCGGATTTACAATATCGGATAACCGCACCGAACCGCACCGTAGTATTTCTGTTTTCTAAAACCTGCACGGAACCGGACTGTAAGATTTTCTTAAAAAAGAAACCGCACCGTGCACGGACAGTTAACCGTAAAGAACCCTGTTAATTAGTGGCTCGGCGTCTGTTGCGCGCAGCGCAACACGCCTGTGGCGCGTATTTGTTACAGCAGCGTCCTCCTCTCGGGCCAGTCCCGAGAGAAGGCTCAACTCATTGCTGCTTGCGTTCGATGGAGATACAGTGTTTCCTCCTGAAAGCCTAACCAAGCTCTCGTCCAGAGCTCTCGAATACCCCGAATGTCCGGATGTGGGACGCGTAGTGCGTTAGTTAAGCGTAAGCCAAGCGCACAGCGGACCATAGACAGGCAAGTGGTAGGCAACGCTCATGAACGATATGTGCACAGGTGTGGGCACTGAGGTGAACACTTGGTTGGGTGGTTTGACTGGTTTCTTTCACTTGGGTGGTATTGGCTAAACACCAGGTGGTTGCCAATTGAGCAGAACGCCAAAGCTAGGCAGATTCGGCGTTCCATTGGCATAATGGCGTTCTTATGAGGGGGAACCCATCCTCAACCTCCATCATTCTAGCGGGGAGCCTCGTACAGCTTGACCCCCGTTAAAACGATGGACCCTCCGCGTAACACTGGCCACGACAGTCGCTTACGCTTCATAGTATATTCTGGCTCCCACAGCCCGCTGCAACACCCCCCCTGCCCGACGCATAACTATCGTCGGGTCAAAACGGGCATCCCGGTTACGGCCCGGTAACAGCGTGTTTGCCCTCCTCCCCCATCCTCGTCGTCGGCCCGGCGTTTGTAACACCCCCACTGTCCGACGTGTTGACTATCGTCGGCCCAGAGCGGGCCTCCCTGTCGTCAGGTGCGCTTTGGTTCTTCGGCGCCCCCGTCGCTGCAATACCCCCCCAGCCCGGCGCGTGAGAGCGTCGGTACCAAGCGGGCATTCCATGCTATGAACCGATATCCCGTTCCTCCTCGGCTACCCGTCGCTGCGATTCCCCCCCAGCCCGGCGCATGTGGGCGTCGGTGCCAAGCGGGCATCCCGGTTAGGATCCGGTGACAGCGAGTGTGCCTTCCTCCTCCGTCTTACGCCGTCGGCGGGAAGCTTGGTGGTGTGGGGACAGAGACCTTGTACGATGGCGAGACGTGCGTCCTTGCTGGCCCTTGTCCATTCCTGAGACAGTCGAACTCGATCAACCGATGCCTCGTACTTGCTGCGCCCACGACGCCGTCCACGGAGAACATTCCCACTCGCAACCGCTGGGAAACGTGTTCGATCCAACAACCACGTGTAACACAAAACACAAAACAGAGACGGGCCCTTCTCCCCAGCACGAGCCCCGAGACGGCGCTCACCTTCGCCGACCCGTTCGACAATAGCATGACAGGTGCTTACCTTTCACCGTCGACGTGCTACCGTCAAACCTATTTGCAACACACGGGAGATGCTTACCTCATCTCCCGATCGGCGGCGATTGACAAAGTGCTCACCTCACGTTTCAACCGAATACCGCCGAGGTACGCTACCCAGTTGCTATTGATAGACCTACAAACTCCGGAAATCTACAGAACCCGAAACCACAATCAGGCCCAGGTACGCAGGGGAATATCAGCCAGCCCTCCGGACATCACACTCGGACTCCAGATACTGAAGCTCTCAACAACCAGAATCCCGGTTGCCAGATTCCCAACCCCGAAGACCCCCTGGGTCGCTGTTGATGGTGTTGTACAGGGTCGCGATTGATGCTGCCGACCCGACTGGTTCCTCGCGTCTTCGTGACGACCGGTTCTTCTACTGTCTTCGAGATGCTTGCTGATCAGCTTGCCCTTCCGTTCCTGCGGACATGTAGACCCTCCCCGCAACGCTGGTTCGGACAGCCGTGGTGCTTCTCAGTATCCTAGCGCCCGTGCCACTGCAACACCCCCCCTGCCTGACGTATAACTACCGTCGGCGCAAAGCGGGCCTCCCGGTCATAGGCCGGTGACAGCGTAGGCTCTCTCCTCTACGCCGTCCCGCCACTGTGACATCCTTCCAGCCCAGCGCACGTACGCACGAGTGCTACCGTCAAACCAACCTGCAACACGCGCGAAAGATGCTTACCTCATCTCTCGATCGGCAGCGATTGACAAAGTGCTCACCTCACTTTTCAACCTCATACAGCCTAGATGCTCTTCGTACAGAGCAGCAGCTTTACAGGTTCTTCCATATTCTTCAGAGTCTCGATAGCAACCAGGCCCTGGTTACGGTCGGCAACGTGAATATCAGCCAGCCGTCCAGATGTCATACTCGGACTGCCGATACTGGAGTTCCCGACAACCAGGATCCAGGTGCCAGAGGTTTGACTCTCAGAAGACACGCACGTCGCGTTTGATGGTGTCGCCAAACCGACTAAGTTCTTCGCTCTCCCGTGACGACCCGCTCTTCCACTGTCTTGTAACCTTGCTGTTTGTCTCGTCCTCCCGTCCAGGCGAGTTCGCCCTCATTCGCGGAGTTTCGTGTGCCACGAGAGTGGGGAGAGAACGGTGTGGTCGGGAGGACCGGGAGGGTTAAACCTGCACACATTATTTTCCCGTCAATTTCATTCATTTCCTCACGTTTATGTCCATGTTTGTTCTATAAGAGCAAAATCTCATCTGTTTCATGCCGCGGCTCGGTACCTTTTCGGTTCCACGCCCACTCACCGGTACTCCGTGCCCACCGACGAGGATCTGTCATTACCTAAATAATGTAATAGCAATTTCATACATCAACAATACTGGTTGCTTTATGTATGCCGGATGGAAGCGATCAGAACACTCTAAAACATGCGGGCAACCAACCTGTATTTCGTGTTCTATTGGATCATCTTGTTCTGCTGCTGGCAACGGGCCTTTCAAAAGGACTCCTCGTTCACTCATGTTGACGGTACAACCGAAACCCCTACCACGGACCTTGGTCGGTAAGCACGGACTTACCCACGAAAGTAATGACTGATGACAAACGGTTCTACGGTTCCTCCGTACACGCACTTACGATAACGGCGAACCCAAATACGTAGCCGAATAATATGTACTGTACTGTGGGCTAAACCGTATCCTCCACGTCCGTTTCACTGAAGCAGCACCAGTGATTTATGGTCGCTCATGTACCTTACCCACGACAGCTTCCTCCGAAGCTGTACTGTAACTATTGGTACAGGTCGGCATCTTAAGTGTGGACAGTACCCATGACTGCGTATGTTACGCCAAATGACATGCATCGCTCAATCGTCGATGGTGATACTTTCACGGTATGGCCGTGGAAGCCGGGATGAAGCGAGAAGCTCAAGCAAACTGGCTCCCTTGACTGCTGGTGTTGGTGCAGCGACCGTGGAGAGACAGGATACAAACCAAAAATATAGGCAGACTACAAGCCTCTTGCTGGCGCTGGCGTGCTTCGGGTGTAGCCCCCCCCCCCTTTGCCTGACGATCGAACCTTTGCGTCGTCTTGGCAAACGGTAGAGTACGCTATTACTGAGTACAGGTCAGTCTGCAACCTTAGAAGTAAGGCGGATCGGCCAGGACTTGCCCTCTAATATATATGCCACACACAGGTTACTTTTGTGGTCGTGATGCCTGTATATATAATACACCACCGCACCCTATTTATGCGAGTGCCTTACCAGTACTATGTGCCATAGTATGGGCAGCGCAGAACTAGCGGGCGGATCCGTGGGGGTACCGCTACTACATATAATATATTAAAATAAAATAAAATGAAATAAACCCCAGCTGTCAGCTCGAGGATTTCGTCGAAACTCATTTTTGCTATATACGTATATAGATGAGTGTAATACTTCGATCGCGTTGGAAGAACGATAGTACGCATAGGTTTCCTTGGTTTCCGTGGTTTTCTGCTTTTGGGAATTTTATGAGTGATCAACGTTGAAGATAATGCTGCACATTGTCGGATGGCAATGATAATAATAATAGGTCCATTTCCATCAGTGTTATCGATTGTTCACGGGCCTTACGTCTTTATGCCGATATACTACTAATGCTGCTTTTTGTGCAGATATACTACTGCTGTAGTACCCCATTGGTTGTATAGGTACAGGTACTCCTAATGGCCACACCACCCCGTCAGCCCCGGACGATAATATATCGTCGGGGTGCTGCATGGACCAAGCAGCTGAACATACTGAATGTACAGTGTGGGTACATACCTGTGCACGTTGCGCCCTATGATACTAATAATAAAGGGCAATGGTCATTTGGGGGTATACCCCCTGGTTTTACGGCCATTTGGGGGTAGGGTCAACATGCGCCCGCGGAAAGTGCTCCCGCGGGCCCAAACAGGCCTTAAACGCCATTCCGAAGGCCTGGCGAGATGCCCGAAGCCCATGCCAAGCACGCACATGTTTTTGTTTTTTTTTTAGGCACGTCTTTGGGCCTTACAGGACGGCGGCGCACGAGGGAGCAAACTAAGTCCCCCGTTTGACCACATCTCGGGGGGGGATAACCCCACGTACCTACTAAATTTATCTACTCCCCCCGATTGACCACTTTTTTCACCCCGTTCGACCGAAACCATGCCCCCGTTTGACCATCTGCGACAGCCTCAAAAACGACTACAGCAGTACGTATCCACGTCACCGCCGAACAGACCGAATAGACCACGGGGCGGAACATCCAGAACTCGCGAATATTCTGGATCGTTTGCCCCCAAAAATATCGGCGGAACAACATAAAAATCAAATCTTTATAGGCGACATGAAGATATCGGCTCTTCTCAGAAAATGTAGGCCCTTCTGATGGGAAAAACAAGTGGTGTGAGAAGCAGGACACATACGGGTACGAGATGTTCGGCGTATCTCAGGGGGTCGTGGGTTGCTGGGTGTTTCGTGCTGGGTGCGTGGTGCTTCGTTGCTGGGTGCTGTGCGTCATGGATGCTCGGTGCTTGGTTTTGTCGGACGGGAGGGGTCTTTGGGACACGAACAACATCAGGCGCAACGTTCGGTCGTTAGTGTTATTGAGAGGTGCTTTCCTCCCGTCCCCCATCGTATCCATCCCCCGAGACCGCTTGCGACGGAGCACACGATATGTTAACCTATGTTATACTACTCGTACTATACTACTTCTACTACTACTCCTACTACTACTACTACTACTACTACTACTACTACTACTACTACTACTACTACTACTACTACTACTACTATTAATAATACTACTTCTACTACTGATCGAGATTGACGAGTACCGGAGCCGCTTGCCGCCTTGGGTTCCTCTGTTTTCTGTAGCCTCTATTTTGCGGTATCTGTTAGTTTCGCCCCTCTTCCCCTTTCCCTTTCGTTCGCGTTGACCCTTCATCCTGTTCGTCCTTCCCACGGGTTGGGGGTCGAGGAACTTCCTTGTTTTTTTCGCGTCGCAACGAACCTGGTTACTAACGTACCGGTGCGTGGTACGTTTCAGCAGTGATTTGTTTGAACTACGGTAATTGCGGGTAACATAGGTAACTTATAACATTACGGGTAACCACGAAGAAACGGCAGCTACGATTACTCGTAACAAACTCCACACGATTCCGGTGTACTCAATACTCCCAGTACTCTTGGCAGTAGGTTGTCGCCTTTAAAAGCAATTTTCTCCAAGTCGCGGGACGGCCTCTATGTGAGAGTGTTTTTGTTTAAAATGCGGATGGACTTGTCGAAACGGTGCACAACAGATGGCAGGTGATCAGGTGATCGATCGTAGTAGTATACGTAAAGGTTGGTATGCGTATATCGCCTATAAAGATTTGATATTTATGTTGTTCCGCCGATATTTTGGGGGGCAAACGATCCAGACTATTCGCGAGTTCTGGATGTTCCGCCCCGTGGTCTATTCGGTCTGTTCGGCGGTGACGTGGATACGTACTGCTGTAGTCGTTTTTGAGGCTGTCGCAGATGGTCAAACGGGGGTATGGTTTCGGTCGAACGGGGTGAAAAAAGTGGTCAATAGGGGGGAGTAGATAAATTTAGTAGGTACGTGGGGTTATCCCCCCCCGAGATGTGGTCAAACGGGGGACTTAGTTTGCTCCCTCGTGCGCCGCCGTCCTGTAAGGCCCAAAGACGTGCCTAAAAAAAAAACAAAAACATGTGCGTGCTTGGCATGGGCTTCGGGCATCTCGCCAGGCCTTCGGAATGGCGTTTAAGGCCTGTTTGGGCCCGCGGGAGCACTTTCCGCGGGCGCATGTTGAACCTACCCCCAAATGGCCGTAAAACCAGGAGGTATACCCCCAAATGACCATTTCCCAATAATAAAAATCGTTTTCACGCGTGAGGGCTGAAACCTTGTACCTGCTAATCTCAGTCCACCCTTCCTATTGTTGCTCGTTTGCTCAGCCTGGCCTATCATATCATATGATGTGGGTATCACTGCTTGACCCCTCAACTGTTTACACCTACGACGTATATACCCACCACAAAAAGGACAGCAGTGCATCCCAGTTCTGTGAGTACTCTATGTATCACTCTCATAGTTTATGTTGTCTGTCATATCTCCTCCGGCGGAAGAACTTTCTTTCTTCGTCTTTTGTTATCGTTTTTGTTCATCCTGATCTATCATCGGACGTGGTTGTATTAACCCTTTTCTTGATAATACTCAATACTTTAACCAAGTGAGAAGACTGAACGTGGAGTAACTAAACTGTACAATGGGTACAGCAGTACCATGTACTATGTATAATACCAGACATAAATCTGCTACCACATGACCTGTGCAACTTCCCATAATTTTATCTTGACACGTTTTGGTGTTATACCGGTATATGCCTCGTGCACTTTCACGCGGAATACGTATTATACGGGAACAAACAGGAGTGTACCCTGTGTGTTACATCTTACTAAATTAATGAGGACAGCAGCTAGTAATAAAGTACTGCTGCTCTGCAACTAAGCATGATGCATAAAGGCATTTCGAAAGCTGACGATCTACTTGTTGTATACTACTACTGCCGGTACGTATTAATAGCACCGTTACACACAGATACTTTTGTTTACCCCGTACTGCTGTACCCCTTTTTTTCCGCGCTCCTCCATCCATCTCTTTCCGCCTCGCGCCACCCCCCCAAACAAAAGGGCTCGCGTAGATCTGCCCTAAAAAGGTCTCGTGAGCTCATTGTGCGGGTACGACCTTAGTAGTCCCGTGAATGCTTGAAATAAAGAACTGCTGCCGTAGTGCTGAAAAAAAGAGATAAATTTCCACGGCTTTTCTTTTGGTTTATTTTTCTTTTTAAATACGAGTAATATATTTTACGATGTACGTACACGTATAGGGTCGTGCTTTGCTGGTACAGGAAGCGACCTTCTCCGTTTTTATTTATTTTTCATTAAAACAATACAGCACTAGTAGAACAGCAATGCTACAGATAGATGTACTCTTCGTACGCATCGACACCACCCGCTAAAAAAAAAGGGAGTTACTACAAGAGAGGTGAGGCGCTTACCTCCGCCGCTCCGTTCTGCGGGTCTGACCAGTCAATGCTTACCTCCATGTTTCGATCGAATAAAGCTGAGCTACCTACTACCTGACTCGGCCACGCCGCAGTAACAGAAGCAGTAAGCAGGATAGTCCCATCGGTATTCACGATCCGAGAGCTTGTGCTTCGAACCCATCCGAACTCCATAAACCCGAAGATCAAGATCACGATAAAAATAGCCGCCAATCAGATTCCAAAACTCCTGAAGAGCACGACGAACTCACCTTGCCTGCAGCTCTGTACCCGAAGCGCTGCACTCCTATCTCCCATCTCCGTGGGTTAACCATGTTACAGCAGCGTCCTCCTCTCGGGCCAGTCCCGAGAGAAGGCTCAACTCATTGCTGCTTGCGTTCGATGGAGATATAGTGTTTCCTCCTGAAAGCCTAACCAAGCTCTCGTCCAGAGCTCTCGAATACCCCGAATGTCCGGATGTGGGACGCGTAGTGCGTTAGTTAAGCGTAAGCCAAGCGCACAGCGGACCATAGACAGGCAAGTGGTAGACAACGCTCATGCACGGTATGTGGACAGGTGTGGGCACTGAGGTGAACTCTTGGGTGGTTTGACTGGTTTCTTTCACTTGGGTGGTATTGACTAAACACCAGGTGGTTGCCAATTAAGCAGAACGCCAAAAGAGCTAGCCTGATTCGGCGTTCTATTGGCATAATGGCGTTCCTATGAAGGGGAACCCATCCTCAACCTCCATCATTCTAGCGGGGAGCCTCGTACAGCTTGACCCCCGTTATAACGATGGACCCTCCGCGTAACACTGGCCAGGACACTCGCTTACGCATCATAGTATTATCCTCTGGCTCCCACAGCCCGCTGGAACATATTGCGCGCCTGTGGCGCGCAAGCCCCCCGCAGGGGCGCCCGGAGTGCCGTCGGAGGCGAATAATTTGCGACCTATGCGCGACTATACGCCTCAAAACTAAGGAGGGCCCCCGGAGGGCCGCCCGGAGGCGAAAATATTGCGATCTATGCGCGACTATACGCCTCAAAACTAAGTAAAAGGCCTTTTAATGTATTTTTGGCTACAGCGAATAGAAAAATGAGCCTAATTTTTGTTTTCGACTATCATGGCGATTCGGACAAGGGGCCTAAAAGATGTTCAATTACGACTAATTATCAAGAAAAAAAGACCCCCAAAAAAAAGTTCCCCGCCTCCGGCGAGCAATCCCACGGTAGGGGTACCACTTTTAGGCTCCATATTTTCTGACCGGTTGTGCTTCTCACGTGAGTAACCACCAGATACTACAATTAAAGTTACTGGTATATTGGTTTTTGGACTACCGCATTGGAAGGTTTGGCCGGGTTGCGCGAGCGAATGTTTCCGAAGTCATGTTTCGGGTGAGATATTGAGCTCCTCATGTGAGGAGCTCAGAAAATTCTGCTGCGCCCCTACCGTGGGATGACTCCGGCGACAAAAAAACGCGCAACAATTTTCTTCGCCTGCGGCGAAAACGTTGCGCGCCTAAAAACGCGTGTTGCGCTTCGCGCAACCAGCCTCGCGGCTACTGTTGCGCGAAACGGTTATTTTCAAGGCTTATCACGGTACTCGATAATCGAGACGGGACGGGACGGTTCTGTTTTCACTTGTTTGGCGGGAAAAAAAACGAAGACGGGACGGGACGGGACGGTAAAATGACGACCAAACAGGTTTTTGAGACGGGACGGGACGGGACGGTTGGTGAATAATTTCTCAACGGCACGGAACGGTAATTTCAGCGGGGTAGATTTTCACGAGGGGACGGGACAGTATAATTCAACGGAATTGTTTTCTACGACAGGACGGGACGGTAAATATAATTTTTCACGACGGGACGGGACGGTACATAAAGTTTTTCACGACGGGACGGGACGGTAAATATAATTTTTCACGACGGGACGGGACGGTAAATATAATTTTTCACGACGGGACGGGACGGTACATAATTTTTTTCACGACGGGACGGAACGGTATATATAATTTTCCACGACGGGACGGGACGGTAAATATGATTTTTCACGACGGGACTGGACGGTTAATATTTTTCTTCACGGCGGGAAGAGACGGCACTGGATCATTGGATCAAAACAGTTGTTGTTGATCCAGAGGAACAAACGAAAATAAACACTCGTAGTCCAGGGGCGTCCAGCAAAAAGAGAAAACGACACACCACACCCCCAGAGGTCGGAATAGAAAACCGTTGCAACCGTTGTGATCACATGATGTAATAAGAAAATGGGGAAAAACAAAATCCTTATTTTCATGTTTTTTCACTTGGTTTTAGTAAGCCCCCCCCCCCCCCCTAACGAACAAAAAATTCTGTGAGATGTCGAAAAAAAATCGACCACCCTCGGGTAGACCGACAAATCGTACAGATGAAAATAAATCCCATATTGAAATTTCGTATACCCCATAAATATTACAAGAACGGTGGGAATGAGGAGCGTGACAGACGCCTTCAAGTGGTCAAACTCCTAACTGCATTAAGCTACTGCGTTGGCGGCTCTTCTCTTTTTGCTGTGTTCCTGCAATTAATTGTCATTGATGGGATCGTTTTTTATTCTAAGCGATTTGGGTCAGCACATAAACCTTTTTTTACTGACCGGCAGGTAATTGATGGGTGTGCGTGGTGGGTGAGAGATTTACTGGGTTGGTCGGTTGGTCCCTCGGCTGGTAGTCCCACAATCACCAACACCACCCACCAACATTTATTGTTAATTAAGCGATGCGTGTCAGCGCCAAAACCTTGTACGAGTACAGAGAAAAATGTAAACAAATAAATCTGAATCATTTCATAATTCGTTTTTGTTGTATTATCTTTTTGCTCGTATTTTGTAAAATCTGTATCAGGTATCAGGTCGGTTGGTCCCTGGGCTGGTAGTCCCACAATCACCAACACCACCCACCAACATGTATTGTTAAGCGATGCGTGTCAGCGCAAAAACCTTGTACAGAGAAAAATGCACACTAAGAAATCTGAATCATTTCAGAATTCGTTTTTTTGTATTGTCTTTTTGCTCGTATTTCGTAAAATCTGTATCATTTCAGAAATCGTTTTTTATGGTCTTTTTTGTTTTTATTTTTTTGTTTGGCTCGTGTCGTTGGGTTCTCGTACCCGGTACGTTGGCCAAAACAAAACTTCTGCTGTATATGTACCAGGCACTGCTGCTGCTGTACATACCAGGTACCAGGTATATGGCAAGCGGTTGTCTGGTGTACTGGCTGAGGGAGCACCGACTACCACGAGGATCACCCAACTTGACACCACGACGACCAGCCACTGCGAACAACAAGCTTCTGGTGCTCCTGTTGCTCGGCTGGTGGCGGTGGTGCCTGTGGTGTTTGTGGTGGTGGTAGTTGAGGTTGCTGGTACTACTGCTGTTGTCATGTTTCCGTCTTACATGGTGTTGGTGTCTGGTGCTTCTTTCTTATGGTGCTCGTTCTCAGGAGAGAGCGCAAGGTAAGCCACACCACCACATCACCATCACCACCTGCTGCGACCACACCACCACCACCAGGACAGGCTTATTGCAGCAACAAAATTTAGTTACATCTTCGATATAGCTACTGGTGGCGGTCGTGGTGGTACTGGTGGCGGTCGTGGTGGTGGTTGTGATGGTGTTTGCTGGGTGGTGCTGGTTTTGCTTGTTGCACCAGCAACAATCTGGTGGTGGTTTCTGTGTACAAGCTCTCTCTTCTCAATATCGCCACCACAGAGCAAGCACCCGACCACACCATCACCAGACAACGGGAGCAAGACCCCACCAACGCCCACCAGCTACTACGAGCAACAACAGCTTCCGGTGCTCCTTCGGCTGGTGGGGCGGGGGTGGCGGTGGTAGTGGTGGTGGTGGTGGTGGTGGTGGTGGTGGTGGTATTGCATTTGCTCGTGGTGTGGGTTGCTTGTTTTGTGACTTGGTGCTTGAGAGAGACCGCGAAGGTTGAATGTAAAATCCCAGTGACAATTGTCACTGTGGTAACCAATTATGACAGTCACTACCGCCTAGCTCTCCGATCTCGGCACGGCTTTCGACACGAGCAGCACAGGACGGTCGGCACAAATAGCGGGCCTCTATCAGTCCCGAGTGTGTCTGAATCGGTTGAGTGTACGCGTCGCGCGCCAAAAAAAAGCAAAGCGAACGAAGTGCAGACGAAGTGCGAGGGACGGACAAACCTCAATATTAAGCTTTCGTTCAATAAAGCCACGCTGTGGCAGCTTTCAGAAATGTTTTTGGTCCGTTGTGTCCGTTTGCGACCAGGGGGGGTACACCCCCACGGGCAGACACCCAACCATTATGAAGAGCATCTATTGATGCTCGAAGGGCTAGCGCCCTTCTTCGCATCAAAATCTCCTCATTACAAGAACGGTAGGAATGAGGAGCGTGACAGACGCCTTCAAGTGGTCAAACTCCTAACTGCATTAAGCTCCTGCGTTGGCGGCTCTTCTCTTTTTGCCGTGTTCCTGCAATTGTCATTGATGGGATCGTTTTTTATTCTAAGCGATTTGGGTCAGCACATAAACCTTTTTTTACTGACCGGCAAGTAGTTGATGGGTGTGCGTGGTGGGTGAGAGAGTTACTGGGTGGGTCGGTTGGTCCCTGGGCTGGTAGTCCCACAATCACCAACACCACCCACCAACATTTATTGTTAATTAAGCGATGCGTGTCAGCGCCAAAACCTTGTACGAGTACAGAGAAAAATGTAAACAAATAAATCTGAATCATTTCATAATTCGTTTTTGTTGTATTATCTTTTTGCTCGTATTTTGTAAAATCTGTATCAGGTATCAGGTCGGTTGGTCCCTGGGCTGGTAGTCCCACAATCACCAACACCACCCACCAACATGTATTGTTAAGCGATGCGTGTCAGCGCAAAAACCTTGTACAGAGAAAAATGCACACTAAGAAATCTGAATCATTTCAGAATTCGTTTTTTTGTATTGTCTTTTTGCTCGTATTTCGTAAAATCTGTATCATTTCAGAAATCGTTTTTTATGGTCTTTTTTGTTTTCTGCATCTCTCAGCAGCAGCCAGCAGTAAGAAATGGGATGTCGACAAAAAACAAAAATGCTTGCTCGCTGGCTGACGACTGCGTACCAGGAAACCCACCACCCAACTCACGGGAACGAAAAGCACACCAACCACACAGCCACTACGAGCACAAACAACCTTGGTGCTTCCTGCGGCTCGTGGGGAGGGGTGGTGGCGGTGGTTTGATGGTCGCGTTGTGGGTTGCTGGTGATGGTGGTGTGTGTGCTGGTTGCTTTTTTAGTTGTGTGCGATGATGGTCTTCCTCTTCTCGTCCGATCATCACCGTTGTTGCTCTACTGCCGAGAAATGTGGTCTTCACTTTCAACCCTTGACAGCCTTGACATGCCGTGACTGTCACCAAACAACTAGTTTTTAGTGTGGAACACTCCACCCTACACCCTTGACAGCGCATGTTTTGCCTTGCTTGACATGTCTCCCGACATAAAAAAAAAAGCAGCAGCAGCAGCAGCAGCAGTGTTCTGGAATATATGGCAAGCGCTGGTCTGGTGTACGGATGTATCATAAAAAAAAAAAAACATGCTGCTGCTGCTGAACGAGTGCGTACCAGGAACCACCACCAAACCACGGGACGAAGCCACCACCAACCACCACCAGCCACTACGAGCAACAACAACTTCTGGTGCTCCTGCGGCTCGTGGGGCAGGGGTGGTGGCGGTGGTGGTNTTTTTTTTTTGTGCACCCTTGGTTTCATATATATTTTATTTTATTTATGAATACTTTTTTTTTTACGTCAAAACCAAATTTCGCAAATTCGTAAAATTCAAATTTTGGTTATTTCATTATTTCATATTTTGATATTTTGATGTTTCATATTTCGGAATTTTCGTATTTCGTAATTCCGTAAATTCGTAAATTCGTATAATTTTTATTCAATTTTAATGTGCAGTACATACCAGTGTGAAAAAACATTTTTTTTTTAATTCGTAGATTCTTGATGGGATGACGGGAAGAGACAACGGGCAGGTGTAAATCTTGGCGGGAGAGACAAGTTTTGTCGGCGGGACGGGACGGTAAAGACAACAGTGCATGACGGGACGGAACGGTAATTTACATTATCTCGACGGGACGGGACGGTAATTTTCAACGAGAGCGATTTTCTTGACGGGACGGGACGGTAAAGTCCAACGGGGCAGATTTCGATGACGGGACAGGACGGTAAAGTTCAACGGTTGGAGATTTATCGGCGAGACGGGACGGGACGGGATTGACAGGACGACGGGAACAGTTTAACGACGGTTTTACCGTCCCGTCTCGCCGTTACCGTCATTACCGTCCCGTCAAAATACCGTGATAAGCCTTGGTTATTTTGACCAAATGTTGCGCCAGCGCAACAGCGCAACACCTGGTACGTACACCCGCACACACCACGTATATACACGCCCACGCTTGGGTGTAAGCGTGTACTGCTGTCACTGAAATCTAAACTTATCGGTAAACATCACTACTGTCATCCACTAGGTGGGGTGGTGTCGCATCGTTCTTCTCTGGCCACACGCAGCAAAGGGACCATCGGAAAGCAGACGAAGCGAAACAAGTGAGCTCCTTTAAGATAACCTATTAATAGAGAGTTTAATGGGATATATTTCCTGGTCCACAGCTAAATCAGCACCCCCTCCTGGCGGACCTTCCCACGTGTAAGAAGTACTCGTATTGGCGGGAGCCCCCAGGTTGGAGTTCCGTAACTGTCCTGTGTGTGCCATCTTTACATCACGAGCCCGTTCTTTCTACCCAACAACATCCGTACACCTACGGGTACACCCAGTTTATGTCCTGTGATTCCTAGTCCTACGTGGAAGAGACACAATTCTGTGTTCACAGACTGCTGTGAGAAAGCGAATAACTAAAACAAAAACAAACGCAAATGGATGGGGAACGCAAGTGAAATGCCAACGTCCCGATGGATGTTGTATATACACAGAGTTGTTAATAGTATATATTATACGTACGAGAAAACAAGACAAGAGACAAGCCAAACAGGAAAAAAAATGGACAAAAAAAAAAACGGGTACACCCGCGCCGGTAGGATTCAAAAACGGGTACAGCATGGAATCGAGTCAAAACACCACATCCCACGAGCCATTACGGGATACATTGGCCAAACTCACATCGTGCCCGTTTCTGAGGGGTATAGTGACAACCAGGCACACTTTTCGGCGCCTAACTATACACTTAGACGTGTCCAGATTATGTTTCGAGGGCTCAAGCCCGGGTGGGATCGGGAGCAGGGTCAGGGGTCAGGAGTGTTAGAGGCAGAGGATTCTGGCGGCAAGCATGTGTGTTTTACTTGGTCTCAGGGTGTACCTGAAATACACCCTATACTACAGCAGCAGTCGTATTACAAGTACAGTAAAAATACAAAAATACATCATCAGTCGCATTATACGTAGTAGGTGGATGGTCGTATCACTCCGAAGACGTACGTACTACGTACCTAAGGTGCGAAAAGTGGTTGAATAGAGTTTAAGTGAATTGTGAAAAAGCTTGCAAGACGATGAAACAACGAAAGAGCGGCCGCAGACGCAGTCAAGAGCGAGGCACACTGTAGGCAAGTGGTTAAAGAAAAAAATCTAACAAAAAACGGTTGAAATCCAAGCATAATGGACATTTACAGTTGTACCCGGGACAAAAGCTCTAAAAAATGGGTACAATTTTCTTTTCGCCAATCGCGTGGCTCGCTGGGCGTGTTTTTTACTTGATTCCAGCGTGTACCCGTTTTTGAGTGAAAAACGATATACCCGTTTTTGGTTATTACCTAAAACAATTCCATAAAAGACATTAAAACAGAGTTATAAAATAAAGCATGGTACCCTTCGTATTGATATCATACACCCCAAACCTGCCTTCCGAGATCGTGTGCACCAGGGCATTAATAAGGGGTTCGGCGTACGTTGCGCGCAGCGCAACAGACGGCGCAAGGTGTGTTGCCTGCGGCGCGTGCGATCTATGCGCGAATACACGCCTCAAAACTAAGTAAAAAGCCTTTAAATCTATTTTTGGCTACGTACGGCGAATGGAAAAACGTGCCTCAAATAGAGTAAGAGCCTACGGCGAATAACAAAATGTGTGCTAATTTTTGTTTTGGACTATGGCGAATAGGACAAAAGGGGCCCAAAGATGTTCAATTACGACTAATTATCAAGAACTGTTGCCGCAGAAGCCGTTTACCAAGAAGCTTGGAAGGTTCTTGTCTTGAAGGCCGTGGAAGACAGCCACTGCAACATCGGCAGCAACAACAAACGAACAAATTGCACCACCACAGGTGGTATCGTATGTGTATTGTATGTTGTCCTCCCCCTTTTGCTAAATTAATCAAATTATTGAAATTATCCATAATTTTTTCTAAATATTGGTTCTCCCCCTTTCGGTAATTTAATGAATTGCCTCATATTATATATTCTCATGTTTGAAAAATACGAGGAACACCTCCGACACTTTCGCTTTGGCCGTCCTTCACTGTAGTATTACCGGTGGGTGTATATAATATGTACCAGTATATTATGTGTTATCTTTTGGAATGGTGTATATCGTACCAGAAGTGTTGTTGTTGTTGTTGTTGTTGCTGTTGTCTTCAAGACTCGTTTCCGTCGTAAATCCCTAGAGTGTGTAATCTACCAAGATCACAGCCCGTGGTCACAAAAGTGCTAGAGCCATCAGCGAATCCTAAAGAACACGCACATTTAGAAGGGAAATGTAGTGATGCTAGGTATAGAAGGACAGGGTATCCCTAGCCAGGTCAGCCTATGGAACGGGTACTCGTTGGTACTCACGTGTGTTGTTTGCGTAGAGATAGAAGAAGAGCAGGTTTATTCCGTTTTCGCGTGATGAACGACTGAGAAGGGATACACAAGCCCGAAGAGGTACACCTAAAATCCCTACAGCATGTTATGCGTGTCCAAAACTGAACTACACGCCCGCAATCTCCATTCGACTACAGCAGCATCGCTCCCCCCCCCCCCCCCCTCCCACTCTTTACCAATGAATTTGCCGACTACAGCGTAATTACTGTCTGAAGTGCTGTCTGTACAAAAACACACGGTAGGCGTGGGAACAAGACGGAGCACGCAGCTGCTATCTGAAGTGCTGCCAGAATGAGAGTCCGCGGCACGCAGTGAAAAATGACAGCCAACCAAAGCCATCACGTCAATTGACAATTACCCAAATCTATCCTGAACGTCTGTGTTAGGCACGGCATTATAAACATCGACACTGGTTAGGAATCGTTCCACCGTGAAGGGGTCTTCCACGATGCAGACACCCAATTAAGGCACCCGGGGTACCCGCGCCATCTCTGCCGCGTCTCTCTACAAAACCAGTGACGTCGTCCACACAGACCCAATATCATCATTCAGGGGAAAGCACGAAATAGTTGTCAACAAAAATAATGAGTGTCCGTGCGTCACGGGTCGATGTCGTCCGTAGGCCCCGTTGTCGCTGCGTTGCTGCTCCGGCGCGCTTCCGGAGCCGCTGCTCCGGTGCCGCTCTGGCCAGTCCTAGCACGACCACACTTGACCCGCTCCGTCCGTACACGCTCTCGTTCCTGTCCTTCCCAGTAGGTTCCTCGCTTTCTCCCTCGTTGCACTCAGGGTGCTTGGTCTGGAAGATAAAAATTATCGCGCCGAAGGGATCAACCAGCCCAATCTTCAGCTCGTCGCCACACGTCCCCTCCGCCTTTGATGGTGAAGCCCGGTTACTGAGACAGTACATATCTCCCTTTAGCAAACACACCCAGGGCCGTGTACGTAGTGTCCGTCCACCTTCCTGATGGCGTCTGCCTCCGCGCACAAAAATGATATGGACATTGCTGTCTTCACCGACGGCCAAAAAGGCCCGTGCATGTAAACTTTTACTAATGTTTGTGTCTGACGCACCAGTGCCGACCCAGCTGCCCCGCTGCGCACGCTTCGCGGCGGGTGCGCAGCAGCAAGAAGGTATCGGTCCGCTTGAGGGTGAGTCTAGCCTTGCTCGCTAGAAAGACCCCCCCCCCGCGCTATGGGCCATGTCAAAGCAAAAGCCTTGCCGGGGCAGCGAGGGGAACAATATGCAGTATATACCAATCGCAGTATAGCTAATTTATACATCAGGGGGGCCCAGGGATTCGGATATCATACACCTAACCCCCCCCCCCCCCCCCCCGGAGGGCTCGAACAAATATTGTTTTGCAACTTGTTGTTTTTTTGTACGAGGCAATTGTACGAGGTATTGGTCAGGGGGCCCCAGGGATTCGGATATCATACACCTAATCTAGCTACCCCTCCCCGGAGAGGAAACACATATTTTGTTTCACGTTTTATTTCTGTGTATCGGTGTATGTATACGTATGTATGTGATTTGTGTGACAATACCGGAGAGGCGCAAACCCTCACATCTAGGCAAATAACGTTATATGGCACCACATCCGTCGTGCGACATATTATACCTGGTATAATTGTTCTGGTTTACTTCTTGGTCGAGCTTCCCTGATGGATTCTCGTTCCACGGGTATACGAATATGTGGAAGATACCTGGGGTCTATCGATATATCTGCTAAGAAGGAAGGAACCTACAGTTTGATCCAACCAAGCTTGTCGACCGAATACAATGTGCCGAAGCAAGAAAATAATGCACTCGACTTCCATGCCAAGCCTGCGGACCCCACGGCTCTTCGGGGCCTACTGGTCCAACTCCGAGCGAGCTCATAGCTCCTTTGTACCTCTCACTACTGCTGCAGTCGCTATCACTACCCAGCTGCGGCGGTCGCAGTGCCGCCCAGTAGTAGTGTAGTAGTATGGAAGGCCTTGCATCAAGCAGTGGGGGGGGGGGGGACGGCTCTCTACCGTCCCCTGTTTTCTGTTTTATATATCCAGCTGCGGTGGTGGCAGTGCCGCCCAGTAGTATTGTAGTACTATGGAAGGCCTTGCATCAAGCAGTGGGGGGGGGAAGGCCCTCTACCGTCCCCTGTTTTCAGTTTTACATAGTCATTGTTAAGGCGTAGAGGGAGGGGACGGTGTCAGGTACCCCCCCCCCTGTCGGGAGGGTCGAAGTTGAATAATTCGACGTGAGGTGTTGAAAAAATATTCTGCGGGCCCCCTCGTATACATTGTAAAAATCGTGAGCAATAAGCCGTTCGCCGTTCTGCTCACTGGTTAATCCTTCTCCGCGCCTACCATGCCGTACGCTAATCGAATTTTCGCTATCACTTCGCGACCTTTCACTGTATCACTACTGCTGTACTATTAATACTCGTATATAACACACACATACTGTCACCACGTCGCGCTTCACTAGATGTTTCTCGGAACGTTCGTTTTAGAACTGACAGCAATACGAGTACGTATATATGGTATGATACGTATACGTATACGTCGTACGTGGACACTGCTCTGTTGTTGAATACGAAGTACCAGTCTCCATGATTTTGTTTACTGCTGCTTGCTGTAATGGCTGTACGAGTACTATGTATAATAATAATGCTTTTGTTTTTTTTTCATCCGATATTTTATCTTCGCACTCCTGTCTTTACTCCCTCACTATCAATATATAGTCGTAACTCAGATGCGGGGTCACAAAGTAGGCTCCCCTCCCTCCTCCCCCACTACCTACGGTTCTTGCGTTGATTGTTATCGCGCAGAGGCTTCAGCCTTCCCAACGCTCGTCGATTTGCATCGAATTTTGCTTACTCAGGCTCTCGCGTTTTCCGCTAGTCAAGATATTTTTTGCGAGAAAAAGTCCCTACGAGCATGCACTCGGGGGGGGGCTCAAACTCACGATCTTGGCTCTAAAAGTCTTCGTGGTGTACCTGCTACTCGTAGCCTACCGGGGCGACCGGCTAATAATGTGTACCAGGGAATATTTTTGAATAGCAGCTGAATATTTTATTTGATTTGCATCGAATTTTGCTAACTCACGCTCTCGCGTTTTCCTCTAGTCAAGATATTTTTTGCGAGAAAAAGTCCCTACATACGAGCATGCACTCTGGGGGGCTCAAACTCACGATCTTGGCTTTAACAGGCTTCGTGGTGTACCTGATACTCGTCGCCTACCGGGGCGACCGGCTAATGTGTATATTGTGAAATATCAGCTGAATATTGTATGTTATGATTATCATACATACACACGAACGAACCCGAGCATCAGGCCTGGGCTGGATCTCTACTGATCTGCTGCAACACATTCAAGAGGTACACCGTATATACGGTGGGGGCCCGCTGTGAATAAACGTTATTTTGGCTTCCAGGCTCAAAGTCGTATTTCGTGTGCCTTCACCAGCAACATTTACGGCCTTTGTTATATGACGATTATTATTTTTCTCGACTTAAATTGTAGTTTTTTCAGTGTTTCTTATTTCTTATTTTTATATGCCGCGAGAACCACATATCACATTGACGTTTTATAGGTGTGCCGCAACCGACGAGTACGGTTACTACCACACTGTAAATCTGTAAATACCTCGGATATGAGGGTACTCTCATGACCGCCCCAATCAACAAACCTGTAACTCAAGCTAGCCCGCCATACATTCAATGTATACCAAGTATATATCTGGCACTCCGACAGGTTCTCCTCACCAGTTTGGTCAAGTCTTCGAGCGAGGTGCTGGAAAGGGCCATGGCGCCTACAGCAGTAGAACGTGTACAGTATGGCGGACCCCGAGTCTGGGTGCTCGAATTGCGCGATGCCCACTGCCCACCAGGGCGTCAAGGCAAAGCCCTAATAAAGAGCACCCAGTGTTTCCTTCGATAATTTTTGTGTTGACCGAGGTTTGCACTTTTCTTTTGTTCTTTTCCCACCCGCAGGGGACATTCACTTGTGATAAAACTGTCGAACAAAAACTGTCGGGGAAAAAATAGAATAAAAGCTGAGTGGGATACTTCGATCGCGCGAACTACGGATTTTGAGGGGAAAAAAACTGACATATCATATGTGTGGAACTCAAAGGGAGGTCACATATACAGACAGTAGGGGCCCGCATTTAAGAAATATTATGTTAAGCAACAGAGGCTGAGATTGTAAGAAACAACAAGAAATTTCGTGTAAGAAAGACAACTCAAACCAGCCAACAAAGTATGAAAAATGCTATATAAGAAACAGCAGTCATCGTCGTTCCATCCAATTAAAGAAATAGGGCCGCTCCGGAGCGTGGCACATAATAAGAAACGCCAAACGTTAAAAGCTTCCAGCTGTGCTCCGAGTACCGTACAGAAAAGTAAAAGTGCTCCGAGTACCGTACAGAAAAGTAAAAAACTCTCATCACAGCCAGCTGTGCTCCTAAGCAAAAAACTCTCATCACAGCTGACATTATTTTATTTTCATTATGCAAAGACGAGTTTCGATAAAATCCTCGATCTCATCACAGCTGTGTTTTTTTTTTTTTTTTTAAATCATGTATGTAGGATACATATTATTTGTACAAGAAGAAACCTTGATGATCAGTCCTTCTAGAGAGTGGGGGGCCGCATTTATGAAATATTGTGTTTAGAAACAGACGCTGAGCTTGTGAGAAAAAATAAGAAATTGCGTGTAAGAAAGACAGCACAGGTTGTCCGAGTACCTTGGAGTAAAGTCCCGAGTATTGGAGATACATTACTTCAGGTACTTCGTGTACTCGGAGTATTTCAGGGTTCGATACTCCGGATACTGCTCGTACTCGGAGTAATTCGGGTATGAACACTCTCGATACTGCTTTACTCGGAGTATTTCGGGGTCCGATACTGCGGGTACTGCTTGTACTCCGAGTATTTGGGGCTTCAGCACTGCTCATATTCCAAGTACTTCGAGTATTCAGGCAGCTAATACTCTTGTACTCGTAAGTACCCGGAGTACGAAATGTACTCGATACTCGGAGTATACTCGGAGTGTGAAGTACGTCAGGAGCATCTTTGCATCATTTTCACACCTCGGATAACATAACACTTAACGTTTTATGTTAATGTACGCGCCAGCGGAAAAATCGTAACATTACGTTACTGCGCTATCTAAATTCCGGATTTTGTGATAACATAGTGTTAGTGCGTTACGATATTGGCGGGCGATCGCGTAACATTATGTTAGAGTGTTGCCTTGATCCCGTGATGACCGCAGTATAAGTGTTACGGTGCTAAGGTAGGCAGCCCATAGCGAGTAACACTATGTTAGTGTGTTACCGAAGTTCCTATTTGCCATCGTAACACACGTTATAATGATAACGTACATGGCCAATGAAGCGTTAACATTATGTTACAGTGTTATCGATATCAGCCCGCAGCGAGAAACGTTATGTTAGTGTGTTAGCGGAATTCTTACTTGCTGCCGCAACACACTTTAGACGGATGACGTACATATATACACGGTCTATTAAACGTTTACATTACCAATATTACGTTAACATTGTTTCACCGTGTTAGCGTCACCAGCCCGTAGCGAGCAACATTATGTTAGCATGTTACCTTATTCTTACTTGCTGCCTTGCACACTTCAGACTGATAACGTACATGGACATTTAAACGCTTAAATATCACTACTACAGTACGCGACACCAGTTAGGAATCTCTTAATTCTGACTATTAATAGGCTGGAATTCTGATGTAAGGCAGGGTGTGTCCTACACAATTTTCAGTACAAATAAGATCATATTCTTATTTTCGTCTGAAAATCCAGCCGTATTTTTTTAACCGCCGAGTTCACAAGTGCTGTCGCGTACTGTATGTGTTGAAGAAGTAGATTGGCTTGTGGCTGGCGTATGATGCCAGATAGAGGCCAAGTGCCGAACCGCGGTTAGGCTGGTTCTGTGATATGATGAGAGCTCAGCTCTGTAGAAGAAGATGGTGTTACTGGTGACCCGAGTTCCAGATTTTGATGTGATATTATTGATGCTCTGCTCAGGAAGAGAGGCAGATGATGAGAGTGATCGACAGAGGGCGTGGTGGTGCCTGATGGATCGATGCATCTCGTGGAGCTACAAAGCAAGACCCCAAGCTACGGGCAAGACCCCAAGAATAAACAGAAACAAACGTCGTCTACGTACTGCAATATACGACGTCGTACTCGGTCGTGGGACCCTGATTGTCAGAGAGACTTTCCCGAGGGTGAAACTGTCATTTCCTACGTAATGATGAAACCGTCACTTTCTACACACCGACATCATACTTGTATCTACGTATCTACGACCAAGAACACACTACGTACGAGTATGTGCTTGTACTCATATTTCGTATGTACATAGGTGTACGGCTACTACTCTGCTGTAGAACTCGTATACTGCTGCTACTGTTGTCACAGCTTACTATAGACACCTACGGCACTTACAGTACGCGGCGGTACGTAGTGGCGACGTATTTTAACTGAGTTGCCTCTGATATCCTACGTTTGTTACTGTTGAGTCATACTGTCGGTTACTTACTTACGTACCAGCTACTATGTTATCCCTGTACTCAGCTATGTTACCTTAGCAGCGACATTGTCCTTCTACTGTTGTGGAGAAGTACAAATCACTGACACTCTCTCCTCGATGCGGGTAACATATTAATGTATACGTGTGCAGCGACATGTAAAATTACCTCTTGTGAAGAAGTACTACAGTACAGTACTACAGGTGGTACTGCTGTATTCACTGACACTCTCTCCTCGATACGGGTAATACGTGAGTGATACCAGGTACTTGATTGGATTGGGTTGCCAATCATGTTACAGCACTAAAAATAGTGATGAACGCGATTACTCCTACTTACTGCTGTTATCCCGACGGTGATTTCTACACAGGCATCTTAGGGCGGAGACGGTATCGCAATCTAACGTGCCGTGGTTTCTATGATACCCTTCCCCCCGGAATTACAACAAAAACAAAAAGAGCGTTACTGATAAGCGTTAGTCGCTGACGAATCAATCTACTGCTGCGCTGCTGCAGTGATCAATCCATCGCGCTCTTCTTATTGCGTCTTTGTTACTTAAGTGAAAAACAGAGTCGCCCCAGCCCCAGCCGCATGGCTCCCGGTTGTGGATGCCGGTCCTTGCTGCCGGTTGTGGATGCCGATCCTTGCCCCGCTTGCTCCCCTATATGAAAGCAGCGCTGCTGCTCCGGCATGTTGTTGTAGAAGCTGTCCGCCATAGTCTTTTTGTGGTTCCTCTCTTCGACGTCGATGACCCGCAACATCATCAGGAAATCGAACGCTCTGCCATCGAGCACAAGCTCCAAACCGAATGGCGCCGAGACGCACATGCCCCTGGAGGTGTAGTCCGACATGTCGTCATGGCTGATCGATCACCTCTGTGTGATGTCCATGTTTTGTTCTTCGTGCGCTGCCTCTGCGCCACACATGCCTAGGGAGTAATCCAAACTGAAATGACGGAAGCTCCGAGAGGACGGATGCATGATCGCCCTGGCGAAACAGGCGGTGAAGGTCCGTCGATTTCTGGCGACGATGATTTAGCTGATGCTCCGTTGTCGTGCGTGCTGTCGAAAGTCTCCTTGACGCTTGGATTGGGCCTCGCATTGGCTGTCTCATGTTGCGGGACCTTCGGTGCGACCCCAGGCGAAGTAGAAGGTGCAACCCCAGGCGAAGCAGCATGCGCGACCCCGGGTGAAATAGATAATGTGACTCCTGATGATGATGACACTCCAGCCTCTTGTAGAAGTAGTGTTCCAGACTCTGATGATGAATCTCCAGGCCCTGGTGATAACGCTCCTGCCCCTGGTGAGGATACTCCAGCTCCCATCGATGACACTCCGGCTGTTGTTGATGACTTGTCCTCCACCAATAGGTTGCTCGCGTGCTGTTGCGGACTGTCCTGGATTTGTGCACGCTGATGGTGCTTAGTCCCAGTCACGGTGACCTCCTCTGGCGTTTTGTTACCGTCCTGTGGCATGCACATGGTAACTATTGCAAGCGTTTGTCCATCTTGTTGGGGCACCCCGTCCTGTTGGGGCGTTGCTGTCAGGGTTACAGCGGGTGTGAGGTTCATCATGCGATCCTTCAACCCTGGGATCAGCTCGTCGTCCAGAAAGTGCTCCGTAGCGCCGCTGTCCACCAGCGTCGCCATTTCGTTGCTGTTGGGCTGAAACGTCCGCCCGTTGGTCAAGGTCGCGAACGTGGAACCCCTGGCGGTGAGGGTCTTCTTCTCGTCAACCGTGCTCCTGTGGTTCAGCAGTTCCCATATACCCTGAGCGATCGTGATGAGGCCGGTTACAACGATGGTAATGATGCCAGTTGCTGTCCTGAGTAGCCCTTGAACCGCTGAGGGCACGGGTTCTGTAGTGTATTTCTCCTCCAGCGTTTTTTGCTTCCTGTCCGTTGGGCAGGAAGGTCCGTGCAGTAGTAATGCCCGTGAACAGAAAGCCCCCGTCGAAGTCGTTGCCGAAGTGGAGTTCCGATTTCTTGGTATCTCCATCGGGGTTGTGGTGGCTGCACTGCGTGGAGCAAGCTGTGTAGGCGCTGCCCTGCTTTGGGCGGGGGGCCCCTTGTGCGTAGCACTCGGAGTCAGAGTGTGTCGTCGTGTTGTGGTGTGAGCACCACGTCTGTCCAGTGTCGCCTCCAGACTCAGCCTTCCCCCCAGAGTGCTCCTTGGTCTTCTCCTGCTTGCCCTTGCTCTTGGTTAGTAGCTCAGGGCAGCTGCGTTTGTAGTGCCCCTGCTTGTTGCAATGGTGGCAGACCTCCGACTCTGCGGACATTGCGACGCCGCGCGGGGTGTGCTGGTCGCAGTTGCAGCTACGACAGGCGACATATTCTGTTGACATCACAGCACCGCGCCCGGCAATCCTCCCGCTGGCTTGGCTGCTGCGAGACTTGGCGTCGAGGTACAGGTGGCGCATGGTCTTCTGTATGTCGTCGAGGCCGAACGATGAGTCCCGGTAAATCTGAAACTTGACGAGATCGTACTCGTCCGTGAAGCCCTGGACCAGGATGTCCTTGAAGCGTCGGTCGGTCATCGGTTCTCCCATTCCCGCCACCTCATTGCGCTTAAGGATGGCTTCCATGAAGTAGTCGTCAGGATCCTGCCCAGGCTTCATGGAAGTTGCCGCTAGTTCTGCGAGCTTGGCGCGGATAACCTCATCTGTGATCTTCAGAAACTTTGATTCCAGCTCCTGCCAGGCCTTCTGCCCGTTGCCCCCGATTCCCGTCTCGTCTTCGTGCTTGAGTACCAGGAGTTGTGCCGGCTTCTCAGTGAGCAAGTACAATATGGTGTAGAGGTCCTATGAAGCCTTGTCGTACGTTGTCTGGGCTTGGTCAAGCGTGTGGGGTGCAGTCGTTGTTTCATCGGTCGTGGATCTGGTTGGGGTGGTGCTATCCACTGGCCTGCGGGTTCCCTTCATGATGCCGACGAGGTCCTTGCGGTTGATGCTCAGGATGAGGCAGGTCTCCTTCCGCCAGTCCTTGAAGTCTGCGGGATTTTTGCCGCTGAACTTGAGTTTTAGGCCCTTCATGGTGTGGGCGAGGCTGTTATTGGAGTCCCCCATCGTGGCTGCTCGTATCGTTGCTCGGGCAGTGCCGAAACTTACAGCAATAGGCTATACTACCTTGTCTCTTTTGTCGTTGCTCGGGCAATACCGAGACTTACAGCAATAGGTTAGACTACCTTGTCTCTTTTGTCGTTGCTCAGCCAATACCAAGACTTACAGCAATAGGTTAGACTACCTTGTCTCTTTTGTCGTTGCTCGGCCAATACCAAGGCTTACAGCAGTAGGTTAGACTACCGTGTCTCTTTTGTCGTTGCTCGGCCAATACCAAGGCTTACAGCAGTAGGTTAGACTACCTTGTCTCTTTTGTCGTTGCTCGGCCAATACCAAGGCTTACAGCAGTAGGTTAGACTACCTTGTCTCTTTTGTCGTTGCTCGGCCAATACCAAGGCTTACAGCAGTAGGTTAGACTACCTTGTCTCTTTTGTCGTTGCTCGGCCAATACCAAGGCTTACAGCAGTAGGTTAGACTACCTTGTCTCTTTTGTCGTTGCTCGGCCAATACCAAGGCTTACAGCAGTAGGTTAGACCACCTGTCTTCTTTGTCGTTGCTCGGACAATGCCGAGGCTCACAGCAGTGGGTTAAGACTACGTACCCTTTTAGTTATCGTTGCTTGGTTAATATCAAGACTTACAGCGGTAGGTAAGCAGTCGGTCGGCTACCTGTCTTCTTTGTCGTTGCTCGGACAATGCCGAGGCTCACAGCAGTGGGTTAAGACTACCCTTGTTGTTATCGTTGCTTGGTAAATATCAAGACTTACAGCGGTAGGTAAGCAGTCGGTCGGCTACCTGTCTTCGTCGTGGCTTGGTCGTAAAGCCCGACTAGTAGAGTATGTAGTCTTGAAATTTCTCGACACAGCAGGGTGGCGGTGGCTAAAGCCGGCCGCGCAGCCACTCTATGCACGATTTATTTTGTAGACGTCGTAGTAGCTCGTACTCGTTCACTCACGTTGTTGCAGCTGGCTCCGTCGAGGTTGAACGACGAACAGCAGTCTTGATCCTAGAACTTGCTCGTTCAATCACGTTGCTGTAGTTGCTGACTTCGTCGACGAACAGCAGAAGCAGTACAGCAGTAGCTCGGGTAGACGTGTATCTTGACTCGTCGTGATGCCCCAAGCTGTCTAGACGTCGTAGTAGCTCGTACTCACTCACGTTGTTGCAGCTGGCTCCGTCGAGGTTGAACGACGAACAGCAGTCTTGATCCTAGAACTTGCTCGTTTAATCACGTTGCTGTAGTTGCTGACTTCGTCGACGAACAGCAGAAGAAGTAGTACAGCAGTAGCTCGGGTAGACGTGTTTCTTGACTCGTCGTGATGCCCCAAGCTGTCGGGTGGCACTTGTGAACGTATCGAGGCTCATAGCCTGTTGAAGTAGATTGGCTTGTGACTGGCGTATGATGCCAGATAGAGGCCAAGTGCCGAACCGCGGTTAGGCTGGTTCTGTGATATGATGAGAGCTCAGCTCTGTAGAAGAAGAAGATGGTGTTACTGGTGACCCGAGTTCCAGATTTTGATGTGATATTATTGATGCTCTGCTCAGGAAGAGAGGCAGATGATGAGAGTGATCGATAGAGGGCGTGGTGGTGCCTGATGGATCGATGCATCTCGTGGAGCTACAAAGCAAGACCCCAAGCTATGGGCAAGACCCCAAGAACAAACAGAAACAAACGTCGTCTACGTACTGCAATATACGACGTCGTACTCGGTCGTGGGACCCTGATTGTCAGAGAGACTTTCCCGAGGGTGAAACTGTCATTTCCTACGTAATGATGGAACCGTCACTTTCTACACACCGACATCATACTTGTATCTACGTATCTACGACCAAGAACACACTACGTACGAGTATGTGCTTGTACTCATATTTCGTATGTACATAGGTGTACGGCTACTACTACTGCTCTGCTGTAGAACTCGTATACTGCTGCTACTGTTGTTACAGCGTACTATAGACACCTACGGCACTTACAGTACGCGGCGGTACGTAGTGGCGACGTATTTTAACTGAGTTGCCTCTGATATCCTACGTTTGTTACTGTTGTGTCATACTGTCGGCTACTTACTTACGTACCAGCTACTATGTTATCCCTGTACTCAGCTATGTTACCTTAGCAGCGACATTGTCCTTCTACTGTTGTGGAGAAGTACAAATCACTGACAGTATGTTAGCGTGTTAGCGTAATTCTTTGAGGATATCCTAACACACGTTAGAGGGTTAACGTAAATATGTATATAGCCAATAAAACGTTGACATTATTATATGTTAACGTAGCAGCGGCAGCAGTAGTCCGTATCGAACGACGTATTGCCAGGCCCACCCTCCTACTGATGAGGGGACGAAGAAGCTCTGCTGCTGTAAATATCCTACAGCATCAGTAGGAGTGGTGGCACCTATATTACGAAAATATCTGTTGTTGTGGACAGGTACGAATCACAGGTGCAGAGTTTTCGTCTCCAATTCATGCCGAATATCAATACCGCTTTGGGGAAGCAGGAAACACACAATAAATTAAATGCTTGTACAGAGGGTGCAAGGGTTAGACCGACAAGCCGAGCGTAAAGCGACCTATACTGATGCTGCCGATGCTGCTGTTCTGCTGCTGCTGTATGCTGACGATATATTTTTCTTGAAATAAAAATATATAACTCAAACGGCACGTATACATACGTAGATGTTCATTCGCGTTGGTTCAGCCAGTGATGGAGATCGGAATTGAATTGCCCTGAAAAGATCTCGATCTTTTGGAAAATCTCAACATTGGATTGGTCGTTTTCGCAGCCGATTCTCCGATCTAGATCGATAATCGAAGATCGATTGATTCAATCTTCCAATCTCGATCTTTTATATCCCGCCCAAATAACGCCTTGTCATATCACTGGAAACCCTTATAAAACGCACCATCACGCTCTACACCCTACACAAATCAACTGACAAGCACACACATCAACCAAAGGCAAACCTTTGCCGCCGAACAAGAAACAACCTGCTAAGAAAATAGGGCTCACGAATAAGAAACAGCCTGCTAAGAAAATAAGGCTCACGTTGGGGAGGACGTTAAGAAATTTGGAATAAGAAATCGTGCTCAGCGGCGAGTGCTCACTAAATCCTACTGGTTCGTATTAGCCTGTCTGTATGCTAAAATAGTTTTAAGGTTTTACGGCTCTCTCGGGTTACGTGTTTCTTTTAGGGCATTAGACAAAAAGGGGGGCACCCCGCCCTATATCGTGACAAAAAGGGGGACATCGGTTTTCGCCGGGGGTACGCCCATGTACTCTGTCAAATCGACTTGAAATTAAAACTTGATGTGTCTGCCACACTCACATGGCATCTCGCTACCACCCACAGCGTTTATTTTTATTTTTATATTTAGCGGGTGAACGAGAGCGATCAAATGGGGGGGTGTGAGCATATCCCCCTTTTTGTTATGCCTACGCTAGGGTGTTCCCCCTTCCATCTACTAAGTTTGGAAAAGTCCCCCTTTTTCCGTAACGTCCCCCCTTTTGTCACGTTGCGGAGAGATATCCCCCTTTCTGTGTCAAAAAGACCACGGGTAAGTGACCACTCTATGTTCTGGTTGTTGTGGCACGCCCAACAGACGACGTCTAACGCCAAAAAAGATCAACGGCCCATACCCAGGCAAACGTGGTCACCATATCAGCATACGTGATGTACGTATTATATATATCACAAATGATTCCGTGAGTACTGCCTGTATACCATATATGACAGCAGGTCCTGTGACACGCACATCTGGTTCAGAATCAATCGTGGTTTCCAGGTGTGGCCCTGCAAATCAATGCATTAGTAATTACATTGGTTGGCGCCCTGTGCCCTGTTTTTTTTTTTTTTTTTTTTTTTTTTGTCCATCCCATCTATTATTTTCGCAACTTCCGCTCTTTCTCCCTCCCTGTCCGCTAACTCAGATCCTGGGCGTCACAAAGATAGGGGCTCCTCTCCCTCCCTCCCCCACTACGGTTTGTTCTTGCCCTCTGCATTTTTATCGCTGAGAAAATTTCAGCCACTTCTTCCCTCGGTCAACTCTGTCGAATTTTGCCTTACCCATCGCTTATAATATGCGCTCTCGACAACGGTGTCATATTGAGAATAAAAACCTCCATGGGAGAGCATCGAACCCTCGACATCGGGCCTACAGCGCTTCGTGCGCCTAACAGTTAAGACCACCGGCGCGCACGCCGTGCGCTCCCCAAAAACATACCAACATATATACGAGTATACGGATATAATAAATATGTAGTACTAAAGGATTAGTACTATTATTATAGTGCCTTACTGCTTTTGGTACTGCTTTCTGCTTGTACGGTATATAAAAAAAAAAAACACCACACAGCCCAGCTGTTGAGATCGAGCATTTTATCGAAAGTCATCTTTGCAAGCTGAGTAGACCTATTGGAAACTTCGATCTTATGCCTTATGTCTTTCCAAAGGGAAGAGCTTCAGGCACCATTGAATATTTGCCGCACTATTAGCAGCCACATTTCCCGCAACGTTTCTAAAACTCCACATTATGCCCCATTTTTTTTAAACGGTGCGATCTTTTAAACGAAGCGACAAACTGACATCTATTTTCCAGGATTTATTCTCTTTTGGGCTTTCCACTCTTCAGCAGCACGCGCTTCGTGATGAGCGGACTTCTTTGTGTTGTCGTGCTCGGAGAGTGCACACCAGGCTTTGACGCTTGAGCACTTGCAGGTGCTGGCCATAGTCAAAGCAACATGCAAGCGCAAAGCTTGAGGGCCTGCTGGGCGCGGGCCCATCACGGAACGACAGGTGCAGCGCTTAGCGGCGCAGGCGCCGTTCCAGGACACCAGCACACCATTGACCGCCACGCTCCACCATCCGCTAAACCTGAGGCGTTGCCTGTTGCACGGCCCCAGTCTCGTGCGCAAGTCCCAGCGGCTTGCGCGCCCACACAATGCCCCCGGCTGTTAAATCCGCGGAGGCGGAGGAGAACCGTAAGCTGTTGACGCTCGGACGTAGACCGATGAACGGGGGCGACCTTCGGCTTGTGCTGGGATACCCTCGCGGTGGCAGCCCGCCTGCCTGTTGGTAGCCTCCTTCGGCTAGCGGGTCCATACTCCGTACTTTATGGGCAGTTTGCTCGGGCGTAGGCCGTAAGTCGAGGGTAGTTGTGCTGCTGCCCTGTGCTGCTTTGCTTTTAGTCCTGTGATGCTTGTGCCCTGCTGTGGTGCTTCGATTGTAGGATAAATTGCTGAGAAACTTCCCACCAAGTAAAACTTATGTACTTGCTCAGAAAAGTGACCAAGTACATATTTTGAGAAGAGCCAAATATCACGCTGGTCGTTATGTCAAAAATAAGCGCCTATTTTGGCGACGTTTGAAACTCGATATGACCTTATTTCGGGAAGAACCATATATAAGCTCCTATTTTGAGTTTCAAATAGCTCTAGTGGGATACTTCGATCGCGCGAACTACACGTATGTATATGTAGTAGTCCCGGTACCGCCGTATACGTGTACGCGCATATCAGGTACGTACCATGGCGTAGAAGAGAGGAGAGTCTTAAAGTACCACGCAGTAGACATATATAAAACTGATAAAATATCGACATATACTTGACATATACGAAGTTTTTGAATGAAATATCGACATATATATCCAGTTTTATACCTTAGTCAGATAGGGCGATATTATCGCCATAAATCGGGTTGGTGGGAAAAGCCACCAAGTCGATTTTTATTATTCTGTATCTTGAGCAAAGAGCTGGAATTCGTGGAATTAATTGAGCAATAGTTGGACCGTGGGTGAACGGCGATCAGAAAAATGAGCACACGAGCGTAGCTTCTAGAGCTTGCACACCTATCGTGCGTGCCTTCGGTTGTCCGCAATCAGAAAAATAGGCGCACGAGCTGAGCGTCTAGAGCTAGCACACACATCGTGTGTGCCTGCGGTAGTCCACTACTACTCTGTACCTCCAGCCCGGCAACATGGACAGCGGTAACAGCAGCGACCGCGAGCTTTTTGCGAAGATAGGGCAGGCGGCCGAGCTATAATTTTCGTTGATGTTTTTACTCCTCCCGCAGCCTGCCTCCTGTGAAATAATTTTTCAAGTAGTTTGTCTGCTGCTGTTTTGGCTTCCTGCTGTAGATACCGAACACTTGGTCATTTTGAATATTTCCCTCCTCGGTCTGCCGCCGCCGCTGTAAATACTGGTGCTGTGTGTCTGTCCTGAGTGCTCCATCTGTGCCGGCAACCCGTCGCTCTGGTCCTCCTGCGTAAATTGCGACGACCACTTCGCAGGGTATATATACGGTGTGCGGTAGGCGCTGTCTACGAGTATAGTTACTCCTGTTGAGCTACAGCAGTAGTACCAGCGACCCGAGGTACCAGGTATGTTTTCTTGTTGTTTTTTCGTTAGTAATTATCTGACTCCTGTGAAACCGATTGTACACTATTTCCAAGTACATTGTCTGCTGTTTTGGCGCGTAGATACGAAAGACTCAAATCAAGTTGAATATTCCCCTCGTCGGGCTGCGTCCGCGCCGCCGCCGCCGCCGCCGCCGTAAGTACTTATTATGTTACTCGCCTACTGTCCTCCTTAGTGCCCCATCTGTGCCGTCGAGCCCGTTTCCTCCAGCCGTCCTGCGCACTGTGCGATGACGACTAAATTAATAGAGAACACAGTTAGTTGCTGTTGTACGGCAGTCTAACGAGAGAAGCAGCTGCAGCCACGGTCTCTTGCCCGGACCGTGTGCCGTGTGACCTTGGCTGTGTGGGCTGCGTGCTGTCTCGTGTTCCGTGTTTGATCTCGGCGGGGCTGTCATAAACATCGTATACGTACGGCCCGCAGATGAGTTTTATTTTTATGTTCAGTTGAGATTTATACCCGATCTGTAGCTGGAAAAATACGCCACTTTCAGTTTTATACCGCGCGAAAGACGACTCCGGAAATGTCGATATGTTTTTATGTGTAAATAGTCCAAATATATCACGATATAGAGTTTTATATATGTCTGGTGAGCTGTTGAGCTGCTCGGTCACAGTGATGGTTAATATACTCTCCCTTCTTCCCCTCGCTGCCTCGGCAAGGTTTTTGCTTTGGCATGGCCCATAGCGAGGGGGGGGGTCTTTCTAGCGAGCAAGGCTAGACTCACCCTCAAGCGGACCGATACCTTCTTGCTGCTGCGCACCCGCCGCGAAGCGTGTGCAGCGGTAGAGTTGGATCGGCACTGGTGCGTCAGGCGCAAAAGTCCAGATGCACGGGCCGTTTTGGCCGTCGGTGTAGACAGCAATGTCCATCTCACTTTTGTGCGCGGAGGCAGACGCCATCAGAAAGGTGGACGGACACTACGTACACGGCCCCTAGGTATGTTTGCTAGAGGGAGCTGTACTGTCTCAGTAACCTGGCTTCGCCATCAAAGGAGGAGGGAGCGTGTGGCGACGAGCTGTTGTTGGACTGGTCAATCCCTTCAGCGCGAGAATTTTTATTTTTCAGACCAAGCACCCTGAGTGCAACGAGAGAGAAAGCGAGGAGCCGACTGGGAAGGACAGCAACGGGAGCGTGTACGGACGGAGCGGGTCGAGTGTGGTCGTGCTAGGACTGGCCGAGCGGCCCCGGAGCGGCGCACTTGAGCAGCAGCACAGCAGCGCGCCGGCGCAGCAGCACAGCAGCGCACAGGAGAAGCGATCCGGAGCACGGACGACATCGACCCGTGACGGACGAACATTATTGTTTTTCTGTTTTCTGTTGACAAATTCTTCGCTTTTTCCCCCGAATGTTGTTGTTGGGTCGGTGTGGATGACGTCACTGGTTTTGTAGAGAGACGCGGCAGAGATGGCGCGGACACCCCGGGTGCCTTCATTGTGTGCCTGATCGTGGAAGACCCCTTCAATGTGGAACGATTCCTAATCAGTGTCGATGTTTATAATGCTGTGCCTAACACAGACCGTTCAGGATAGATTCGGGTAATTGTCAATGGACATGATGGCTTTGGTTGGCTGTTCTTTTTCACTGTGTGCCCGCGGACTGTCATTCTGGCAGCACTTCAGACAGCAGCTGCGCGCTCCATCTTGTTCCCACGCCTACCGTGTGTTTTGTACAGACAGCACTTCAGACAGTAGTTACGCTACTGTAGTCGGCAAATTCATTGGTAAAGAGTGGGAGGGGGGGGGGGGGGGACGATGCTGCTGTAGTCGAATGGAGATTGCGGGCGTGTAGGTCAGTTTTGGACACGCATAACATGCTGTAGGGATTTTAGGTGTACCTCTTCGGACTTGTGTATCCTTTCCCTGCTAAGTGTACGTGTTCTTTAGGATTCTCTGATGGCTCTAGCACTTTTGTGACCACGGGCCGTGATCTTGCTAGATCAGACTATAGGGATTAGCAACTAATACGAGTTTAATGTGAAGACAACAACAACAACAATGATTATACCGTTAATGCTCTGGGCCGTTGGATTGGTGTTGACGACCACCTCTGTAACGAGAACCTCGCCGCCGGTGCTTGGTAGTGTCCCCCCTTTTGTCACGATATATGGGGGGTATCCCCCTTTTTTCTAAATGCCATTTCTTTTATGCAGCCCCATATTGTATACCAGGTATACCGCACGCCGGCACACATCTACGGTCTACCTCGGACGTGTTGAGCATTCAAAGGTCTCTCGTGGCGGTTGGTATAGTCTGAGCTTTGCGCCGAGTGCTTCGACACCAGATATATATATTATATGTAGATAGATGCCTCCTTGCTGTAACGATTTTGCTTTTTGTGTTTTATGTATGGGAAGTGGTAAGCCAGTATAAGATACCAGGTACGAAGTTTCTTGGGGTACAGCACAGGGCACATCAGAACAAAACGCGCAATAAGAAAGGCAGGCTCGGATTAAAAATAAAATAGGAAAATCGGGAGTCGTTATACAGCAGGGCATTTATATATTAGTAGCGGTTCGGCGTCTGTTGCGCTGCGCGCAACATACGACGCAAGGTGTGTTGCGCGCAGCGATCTATGCGCGAATATACTCCTCAAAACTAAGTCAAAAGCCTTTTAATCTATTTTTGGCTACGGCGAATAGAAAAAAGTGCCTCAAAAGAGAATAAGAGCCTACGGCGAATAGCAAAAGGTGCCTAATTTTAGTTTTCGACTTAGGCGAATAGGACAAAGGGCCTGAAAGATGTTCAGTTACGGCTAATTATTATGAAAAAAAGACCCCCAAAACAATTCTCGCCTACGGCGAGAAATAAACGCAACAAAACCTTTCGCCTGCGGCGAAAAATGTTGCGCCCCCAAATACGCGTGTTGCGCTGCGCGCAACCAACCTTGCGGCAACTGTTACGCAAAACGTTTTTTTTTACCAAATGTTGCGCCAGCGCAACAGCGCAACACCTAATTAAAATGCCCTGTTATACAGTACTGGCCCTCTCACAAGAAACCTCAAATCGGGGTCAGGCTGGTTGTCTTATTCTGGGTGCGCGCGCTCATTTCCTCATGTTGCACTTTCTAGTTTAGTAAGTACCATTAATACAGGACAGGACACCTAATGAGAAACAGGAAGTCTGGTCCAGGGTGGATTTGTTATTCGAGAGAGGGTGCTTTCCACACAACTTTCAAGATAACGACTCCCGAATTTCTTATTGTTCTTCAAATATTAGCGTGTTTTTCTAATTATTATCCTGTTTATTATTAGGTGTCGGCTGTACTGTAGTCACGATGTGTTTATACAGTAAGTATGGTCCATGCAGTACAATTTAGCCTATAATGTTTTGGGCCATAACGTTCGAACTACTACGAATAGGGCGATACTGCTACTATAGTCGTGGTCACCAGCGCCGAGCGAACAAGTACGGTTTTGGCAACAAAAAATGTTCGCCTACACTAAAATCAAGTAAGTTACAGCTTGCCAAGGGCCAAGATCAGCTACTTTTCACAAAACCATGAATATCTCATCGGAGTTGCGTTTTATATAAAAACGAAACCAAGTTCCGTCCGTAGAATGACGAGAGGGATCGTTTCCCCCCCTTTTTTTTTAGGTTGGCTGGGTGGCTTTTACGAACGAATGATCTGCGTGTAACGTCCCGGACACGGTTTTTGTCGGTTTTCTTCGGCAAAAGTTATTTTTTTTCGAACGGGAAAAAGTTCCACTTTGCGATTTCACAAACCCATCGAAATCCGCCCTCAGATATAGCTTGTTAAAACAGCACACCTAATGGGAATGGAATCCCTGTTTTCAGGTATATTGGTCGTAAAGAGTCGAAGAACAAAAATAAAATAAAAATGAATCCATCTTCCCCTTCGCGAGGAGATGGGCGTTAAAAGAGTGTTTTTTGGAGTCACAACTACCGTAATCATGCGAGAGTTGGCACCCATCGGAAGGTTGGCACCCATCGGAGAGATAGCACCGGGGTGCGATAAAAAACACAACGTAGAAACATTTAAAAATCGATCGCACCCCGGTGCCAACTCTCGCATGATTACGGTATGCTCCCATCTCTAGAAAATGTGTACTGTCGAGGTCGATTTTTTTGGAATTCTTCAATTGCATGGACTATAGTACCAGGTATTATTAGTGCACAACAAGCTTTTTTGTTGTGAACTATGTTCATTCTTAGGCTCTGACTACGCGTATAGGCTGAGAGCTTTTCATCATTTTTTTCAATTTTTCGAGCTGACTTTCTTCTGAAATACTTTCTTCTGAACGGGCCGGTACTGCTGAATTGAAATTAGTGTACAAATTATCCCATTATCGAGTAAGAAATCGAGCCTGGTCCAGCTTGTCCTGTTTCTGATCATTAATAATAGGTGTGTGTATGATACTGCTGTAGTGTACCAATCAGCTGGTACGTATGTACGACAAAAATGTTGGTACCAAATACTCGAAGTAGTTTTACATTGAAAAAAAAATGGAGCCACGTATATATGTGTATACGAACGAAGATAAAACATTAAATCTGCTTAATATGGCGAGATAAAGATCAAGATTGAAGATCGAGATCAAGATTGCCTCTTTTCGCCAAGATTGCCGAAAAGATCAAGATTGCCTTTTTGGAGGCAATCTTTTTCAAGAATTGATCGGCACTGTTGCCGGAGGCAATCTCCATCACTGATTTTAGCATGAAATGGTCCAGGTACACCTGGATTTGTCTACTTTGGTTAGCTTTCAACTGATTTTGGCGTATTTTGAGCCAATCAGAGGCCATACGTACACTGTCTCCTAAGTATACGCCCGACACGAAGACATCATCACCACACTACGTACATACGACCCGCCACAACGACTACAGAACATATCATACGCGCGCATACAGCACAATGGATCTGTTGTAATATATTACGTACTGTTTGCTGACGCGGTACGGAAAGCGAGCAGATCAGTCTCAAATGAACTCGATGTTTTGTTCGTATGCTATCAATGTGGCTACGTTCATGATACTTGTTTTGATTTGCAAGCCGTGAGGGGCTGTTATATGGAACGCCTCCCAAAATACTAGAACAATGTATAGAGCAATTTTGTCGCTTCGTGTTGTGACGCACATCCCTGTCAAGTTTTGTTTTCCAGCTCTCAAAAACCAAAGCGCAAAGTTGCGAAGGCGTAAAGCTCTGGCTGTCTCTGGAACCAGCTCGTACTACTACTACTACTACTACTACTTCTACTACTGCTACGGCTACTACTACTACTACTACTACTACTACTACTACTACTACTACTACTACTACTACTACTACTACTACTACTACTATTAATGCTCTTCACCAGCATGCCTCTATCGCCTCCCCACTGCGTGCGGCGTACTGCTACCCTGTCTGTTTTTTATCATGAGCATGGTGAAGGAAATGCGTACTCCCCACTGCGGCGTACTGCTCCCCTGTCTGGTTATTACCATGCGAATGGTGGAGGAAGTGCGTAGTAATCAGATCCTCTATTAATCATTCAGTAGCAGTCCTTCTAACGCCCACTGCCAGCCACTACCAAGGTCTTGGTTTCGAATAATTGATGAGAACCACTACACTCGTACGGCGACATTAATACTCTCTACCAGCATGCCTCTACCGCCTCCCCTCTCCGGCGTGCTGCTACACCCTGTCTGGTGTTTACTATGAAAATGGTGAAGGAAATGCGTAATCACGTATTAACCATTCAACAGCAAGTAGACGTCCTTCTAACGCCCACTGGCAGCCACTACCTAGGTCTTGGTTTCGATTCATTGATCAACCACTGCATACCACTACGTACTCGTACGGCAATTATAGTGCTCTCTACCAGTATGCCTCTACCGCCTACCCACTGCGGCGTGCCGCTACTACCCTGCCTGGTGTTTAATATGAGAATGGTGAAGGAAATGCGTAACCACATCCTCTTCTAACCATTCGACAGCAAGCAGGCGTCCTTCTAACGCCCATTGGCAGCCACTATTAATACTAAGGTCTTGGGTTCGATTCCTTGATGAACCACACATACCACTACGAGTACTCGTACGGCAAAATTTATGCTCTCTACCAGCATGCCTCTACCGCCTCCCTACTGTGGCGTGCTGCTATACCCTGTCTGTTGTGTACTTGAGAATGATGAAAGAAATGCGTAATCACATCCTCTAATAATCATTCAACAGCAAGTAGGCGTCCTTCTAACGCCCACTGGCAGCCACTACCAAGGTCTTGGTTTCGATTCCTTGATCGGGCGGCGTCAGCCGCAAACCCCTTGTACAACACACGTTTCATGAATATGTTTCCCTAATCAAATTAGGCGGGTATTTCCCGTGTACCCGGAGCCCTCGTCAGTTGTGTACGACACAAGTGAAACCGTACCCGAAACTTCGGTAAGTTCTGTACGCCCGTGCCACAATGCCCGGTTTACGGGTACAACAGTTGTATTCCCTACACGGAACTTCTGCGAGTTCTATACGCCCGTGCTTACCCGGAACTTACGCGAGCTGTGGCGTGAGCGTGCCCGGAACTTCGGTGAGTTATGTAACATCCATACTCATTTCCCGAACTTCTGGGAGATATGTGCGCCCGTGCCACAATACACTGAACTTGTGTAAGTTATTTTCAAGCCTTTTATGTATACCTGTACCATACACTTCTTTTAAGTTATGCTCAAGACTTTCTTGCACCCGAACCTCGAATCAACGGCCTCTACAGAGGGTATATTCAGGCATAGCATAGTTGTTACACCCTTGACAGATGGTCGCACAGGCGGGCACGGGCAGCAGCATACTGCCATGTTGGTGTTGGACAGATGATAATCCACCGATGATAAGAACCCAGAAGATTGATGCTTTGTAGAGAGGCCGCTGACTGGGCAATCAAACGTGCAGAACAATAGATATCTGAGTCTAGAGGTGGTGGTGAGAGGAGTGAGAGAGTAGGGTAGGCCCATGCCCTCTCTCCAGCTACTCAGGCTATGATCCGTTCGCTACAGCCGGTAGGGTCTCGTGAGAGCAAAAACAAAAACCAACCCAGTGGGTTATGCCGCATACTGGTCGAAACGGTGAGTATCTACTGGTAGGACCTCGTGAAGAACAAAACGAACCCGGTGGGTTATGCCGCATATTGGTCGAAGCGTAACATGATACGCCGCGCTTATTGTCGCCGGTGCAACGTACTGTTGTGCTCGGCTACTGTAACATGCTACTGGTGGTGGAACCAGTACGATCTATTGCTTTCCCCGGCTACAGCAGTAACAATGATATCTGCTACTGTTCCCGGCTAAGGCAGTAGTATGGTGACATTTGCTGCTGTATCCGGCTACAACAGTGGCGATGAACATTGAACAGAGATGTAGGTGTTCACGCCCTAATATATTTAATACTCCCTTAATGGAAATCACGCTGTTGTACTGGTATGTACTAGAGCAACACCATATTTACGGCTACATGGCTACTGAGTACTTACTGCTAATGTGTTTTCCATCAGAACCTAGCCTACACGTATCCTTAACTTGACTAAAGTGCCGATCATGGTTAACGATCATCAGCACTTGTTGAAAGCAAACGGAAACTTGACTAAAGTGCCGATCGTTGCTAACGATCATCAGCACTCGTTGGAAGCAAAACAAAACTTGACTAAAGTACCGATCATGGCTGACGATCATCAGCACTCGTTGGAAGCAAAATAGAAACTTGGCTAAAGTGCCGATCATGGCTAACGATCATCAGAACTCGTTGGAAGCGATCTTAAATTGACTAAAGTGCCGATCATGGCTAACGATCATTAAAACTCGTTGGAAGCGATATAAAATAGACTAAAGTGCCGATCATGGCTAACGATCATCATAACTCGTTGGAAGCGATATAAAGTTGACCAAGGTGCCGATCACGGCTAACGATCATCAGCACTCGTTGGAAGCGATATAAAATTTACTAAAGGCCGATCATCGCTAACGGTCATCAGCACTCGTTGGAAGCGATATACCTTGATTAGAGTGCCGATCATGGCTAACGATCATCAGCACTCGTTTAAACGATGCTCCAGTGATCAGCTCATTCACCAAGGTATTTAACAATTACCCGCCCCGTACAAATATAACCCGTCGGGGCGCTCAACGAACTGGTCGTAGTTACGCCGCATTCGTAGTCGAACCGCAACGTAACACGCCGTGTATTGCTATTTTCTGCCTATAAAATCACCGGTCATACTGTTGCGCTCGGCTACTGCAACACGCTATTGGCGGAACCAGTGATACCTACGTTGGCCGACGAAATTGCGGTCAGCCGATCCCAGTTCTGGCCGGGCGTAGCTCGGATAAACTCGCTTCTTGACTCGTCGCGATCACGAAGCTATCGAGTGGTACTTGGTTACGTATCGTGACTGCTGCTTCCCGTTTACAGCAGTATTACAGTAGTGCTAGACGCATGCTACGATAGAGGTGCACCATGTCGTTTCTGAGATCCCCATTTAAGGAGCGTCGTACCTCACCGAAAAAAAAGGTTTTGGAGGAAAATTAAAGTGCTGCCGGATGAGAAATCGCATGACAGAGGTATACTCTGAACGTCACAAAAATGAACGTCCGACGAATTTCGGTTAAGGAGCACGGTCGTTCAGAAAACGATTTCGCCGAAAAGTGCTACCCCTACCGTAGCACACGTCGCTACGTACTGCTTCCCCCGGCTTCAGTTACCTACTGCTCTCCTCGGCTACAGCAGTACCAGTGCTAACCACTGCTCCCCCAGGCAACAGCAGTGGCGGTGAACATTGATCAGAGATGTAGGTGTTCGCGCCCTAATATCTTTAACATTCCACCGAAATGAAAATCGCACTGTTGTGGGCACTGAAGCACCGACTAATGTAAACCATGTCTGTTGTCGACACTCGTTTTAAAACGTCTACGAAGTCCAAACGTCTTTTACTGTCAAGCTTGTCAACTGTAATGGAAATCCCAACCGCTTTGAATAATCACAGCGTTTCACTGTCTGTGCTCACGATAAAGGGCTCTGTACTCAACGTAACACGTTCGATTAAAACACTGGTGCTACGATTGCGATACCCAGCATATGTAAAATGGAAATAAAGTTGCCCCCCCATTAGCTAGCTCCCTCATTTCTGCTAAAGTGGGCAGCAAAGAAACAAAACGCCAACGAAAAACAAACAAATCACAGGCTTGATCGTCCAGACGTCTCTTCCAGGAGGTATATCGAAACGATGCTGTTCGTGTTGCTGCTATGATCAGCAGTGACTTCTTGTACTGAACGTTGACTACATACCGTGTATACTATGTATTGGTTACTCAGCCTACACTTAACGCTCCTCCTCAACGGAAAGGTAAACCAATTTACTCACCAGGTATAATGATAACCAGTATTGGTATATATATAACTATTAGAAGCTTGCCTGAAGTGTCAATCATGACTAACGGTCACCAGCACTTGTTGCAAGCGATAGAAACTTGACTAAATAACCGATCATGTCTGACGCAAACCAGTCGTTGTTGTACCCGTCGATGCTGTACCAGTCGTTGATGTACCGGTCGTTGCTGTATCAGTCGTTGCCATACCAGTTGTTGCTATACACTCGGCGTCTCTCGGACACGATAACCATGATGATGATGATGATGGTGATTATGGTTATGATGATGATGATGATGGTTCTGACGATGACGACGACGAAGCTTGCTCCGTGTCTTGATCGAGTAGTAATATACGTGAAATGCGGAGTAGTTATATTGGTCTCAGCAGTAGTAGTTCCCGCTGGAGATAAGGTAGCTATTAATAGGCTGTAGATCTTCTCCAGGATCCGACCTCCTTGTCGATGCGGCCCTCCAATGGACCGCCTCCGGTAGTTAGTTGCATGACTTCTGGAAAGTTGTTTGAAATTTCACCACTTTCTCCCCCTTTGAACGGTTTTTCAGTCGTTGGGGGTATGTCGAAACAACGCCAGCGTCACTGCTGTGTCCCCTGTTCGTAGATAGTAAGAGGGCCATTTAGACGTTGGTGTTGCTGCGCTGCCTCTCTTCCTTTACCGCAACAGTGTATTGCAGATATATTTTTGAATTCATCTCCCACTGTGGTTAGCTTGGACTCTCTTCTTTTACCACAACAGTAGTATATTGCGGGTTTCTTTTCGAATTCGCCTCCCACTGTGATTAGCTTGGATTCTCTTATTTTACCGCAACAGTATATTACGGGTTTGTTTCTTTGAATTCACCTCCCACTGTGAATAGCTTGGACTCTCTTCTTTACCGCAACAGTATATCACGGGTTTGTTTCTTTGAATTTGCCTCCCACTGTGATAAGCTTGGACTCTCTTCCTTTACCGCAACAGTATATTGCGGGTTTTTTATGGATGTAGTGCAATTTTTTATCGCCCCGAGTAAACTGTTGTTACCAGATATTTTAACACTCGACCCGGTTGAATCGTAAACGCAGTACCACACTCGCCCCGACACAGTATGAATCGACGCGCTATGTACTGCTGTCCTTTTTTTGTCACCGCAACAGTATATTGCGGGTTTTATATGGATGTAGTGCATTTTTTTATCGCTCCGAGTGAACTGTTGTTGCCAGATATTTTAATACTCGGCCCGGTAGAATCACAAATGCAATAACACACACGCCCCGACGCAAAATGCTTTGACGCGTTATGCACTGCTATCCTGATGATGATGAGCAGACGTCTGGATGTAGTGCAATTCCTGTCGACCCTAGTGAACTGTTGTCACCAGATTTAACACTCGACCCGGTAGAATCGCAAACGCAGTCACACACACGCCCCAACACGATATGAATCGACGCGCTATATATGTACTGCTATCCTGATGATGATGATCGTACGTTTAGATGTAGTGCAATTCCTGTCGACCCGAGTGAACTGTTGTTACCAGACATTTTAACACTCGGCCCGGTAGAATCACAAATGCAATAGCACACACGCCCCGACGCAGTATGGTTTGACATGCTATGCACTGCTATCCTGGTGATGATGAGCGGACGTCTGGATCTAGTGCAATTTCTATCGACCCGAGTGAACTGTTGTTACCAGATTGAAAACTCGACCCGGTAGAATCGCAAACGCAGTCACACACACGCCCCTATACAGTATGAATCGACGCGTTATGCGCTGCTATCCTGATGGGCAGTTGATCGACTCCCACATGCCTTACTCGTACATACGTAGTCGAGCATTCCCGGTATTTGTTGTTTGACGTGAACTCACTTGTATTTTTTGTTTTCGACTAAATCTTGTCCAGGCCAGCTCGTTTTAGATCCCTCGTGTGGACGACGTCTCTCGAGGATCCTTGGATGTGTGCCCCTGCTGAATACCGAAGCTCATAACCTATTCAGGCATAGCATAGTTGTTACACCCTTGACAGATGGTCGCACAGGCGGGCACGGGCAGCAGCATGCTGCCATGCTGGTGTTGGACAGATGACAATCCACCGATGATAAGAACCCAGAAGATTGATGTTTTGTAGAGGGGCCACTTATTGGGCAATCACACTTGGAGAACAATAGACATATGAGTCTAGAGGTGGTGGTGAGAGGAGTGAGAGAGTGGGGTAGGCCTATGCCCTCTCTCCAGCTACCCAGGCTATGATCCGTTCGCTACACCCAGTAGCGCCTCGTGAGAGGAAAAACCAACCCAGTGGGTTATGCCGCATACTGGTCGAAACGGTGAGTATCTACTCGTAGGACCTCGTGAAGAACAAAACGAACCCGGTAGGTTATGCCGCATAGTGGTCGAAGCGTAATATGATACGCCGCGCTTATTGTCGCCGGTGCTACGTACGGTTGTGCTCGGCTACTGTAATATGCTACTGGTGGTGGAACCAGTACGATCTATTGCTTTCCCCGGCTACAGCAGTAGCAGTGCTATCTGCTGCTGTCCCCGGCTACGGCAGTAGTATGGTGACATTTGCTGCTGTATCCGGCTACAATAGTGGCGATGAACATTGAACGGAGATGTAAGTGTTCACGCCCTAATATATTCAATAGGGTATAACCTTGAAAAGCGCCAATGCAACTGAACAAAACAAATACTCTTGAACGTTTGTTCGTGGACCCTCCTTCGCGCTTCTGCCACCCCCCCCCCCCCCTCCTCCGAAATGTTCTCCGTACTCTCTTTATCAATCGGTCACCGGTGCTGTTACACCTTAATCCGCGGACGCACAAGAGTGAGAGCCCTCGTCGACATACATACCACCACTGCACCACATTGCTGTGCTCACCAGACCGTGTACATATACACGTACGCCACCGCACAGGTTGCTCGTTACGCGAGGAGCACTCTGCAAGGGATATGTCGAGGTTTCCGTACCTGCCCATGGTGGCAATCATGATGACGCTGGTTACGGCTATGATCTCCCAGATGAACCTCTTGTCCTACGCGGGGTTCATGGTGGAGCACCTCGGCGTCGTCGACGACAAGGACAAGGCCGGTACGAAATATGCTCGGCTCGATCGGTAGGCCTACTGTACTGTGAAACACTAGTAAAATAATGTAGTAGATGCTACACATGTTTTATAGAAAGAAACCGCCAGGACTGCTGGCTGCGGTGTTTGGTCGGGGCGCTCTTGTTTTCGTTATTGTTTTTCCCCTTTTTTACGTTACCCGTGCCATCAATCGATACGTGCTGTACGACACTCGTAGCAGGTGGTTACAGGCCAAAGTACACTATCAAAACCACTATTTACTATTCTTACCGGTACGGGGGAGCATAGTAAATAGGACCAAACGTCGTTAGTAAAAATAGCAACGCATATAGCGTTTTGAGCATACAGTAGGTCCTATTTACTAGTATTTACTATGGTCCCCTGTAATAGTGTACTCCTCTACATGAGGAGCTACCCGGTTAGCCATGCCTTATCGTTGATCGAGCTTTGAATTTGCTGCCGTACCGCACCATTCGAAGAAGTACCTACGATAAGCTGAGGTTAAGAGCACCATTGTTTTTGTTTTAATTTATCTCAATGTTTAGCCAGATTTAGAGGTTTTGGACAGTACGAGTCAAACGAGGACTCGAAAGAAAAAACAAGTGCTACGTACGTATTATACGACGGTTTACGCCTGCCTGCCTGCCCCTATTGTGCGCATGCGGGAATGGATCGACTCTAATTCCAAGTATTTTTACTTCAGAAACGGAGGCCGCAGCAGCCGAGGGGGTGCCGCCATCGGCATGCACCGTCTTGGCAGGTGTATAGCCATAGACCCGCTCGTGTTCTTACAGCGACGGCCCGGAGTACACCCGGTTGTTTCATGACCGTGCAGACGGACGTGGTTCCTGGCACCAACAAGCGCGAAGCCGCGTGAAGGGCTTGGTGATTCGCATGGCTGATAAGTTGCGTCCTACTACTTATATATACGTGGAGTATATATGTTTGAAAGCGCGTCTGAGGCGGATTTCGGCACCTTGTACGTTATTTCTCACATTTTAGCTACAATAGTTCCGGGTTGACGGCGCTCCTCAATCCAAAATCGTCGGAATGCCACTTTTTGTTTTTTAGGAAAATAGAGTTTGCGTACCTCGGCCATGACATTGTTGATCGGGTTCCATTTTTGTTTTTTCTTGAACACAGTGTTGTGGGTGAGATGTGGAGATACCGTAGTTCTGTGTTGTCAAACTTTCTTGCCCCATGACACTAGTTTTTGGCGGAGTCGATTACAGCAGTCGCGTTTCCGTACGTACCAACGTGCACGGTGCATTGTCGTACATGCCTACCAATCACGGCTGCTTGTACGTGGGACTAAAACCTTTTCTCCGGTAGCATTCCGCTTAAACCGATTGCTCAACACCGCTTCGAGTACGGTCTGTTTAAGACGGCCGATTCTTGAGTACTCTACAGATGTACCCGTGCTGGGTGAACCGAATAAGCCCGCGTGGGGGACCGCATGTCTCGTATTTAGATAACTGAATGACATCCCGACGAACTGCGTGCCCACGCGTTCGCCAGGGTACTACGTTGGTGTGCTTTACACGGCGATAATGGTCGGCTTCTTGGTATCCTCGCACTTCTGGGGTCTGGTCTCCGACCGTTACGGCTGCCGCTTCGTCATGGTTTTCGCGCTCTTGTCAACCGCTGCACTGTCGGTAGCCTTCGGGTTTTCGCCTACGTTCGCATGGGCCGTTGCTCTAAGGTGGGCAATGTATTGAAAAAACACGTGTATACGAGATGCCTGGTATATTATGTACAGTAGTACGACCGTTTTTGGAACCAGGCATGTCTAGGAGCCCACGATTGTTGTTGGTATTGCTGATACTTGTGGCGGCCGTTTGTCTACTTGCAGCCGAGCGCACTACTCTAGCAAACCCGTCGGAGGAGGGAGAGGCTGCAGGTGTATTAGCCGCGACGGCGCTACTTGACCACCCACTACCCGTATCACCACGGTCGCATCGTTCGATTTGAGAGAGCGTTGGCGGTAACTTCTTGTAGCCCTCTAGCCTCCTCGGTGGGGGACGTTGACCAAAAGCGTGACGGGTTACAGCAGCAACGGACACTCGTAATGGAGGCGTGGTATAGTACAATGGTTGGTTTTTCGAGTTTACCATGCAAGGAGTCGTCTGGCACGCGCGCAACATGGCCTTACTCGTAATGCCGGGCGCTCACGCTGCTCGTAGAGGCTCGACAACACCAACGCAACTATCGTTCGAGGGTTGCTATCCTTCGAACGGGGCCCCGAAAGCGTCAAGGCGTGTGGGGGATCGATCCGGCACAAGGAGGCAAACGTTTCCCCTGGTCGTGATGTGGGACAATATTTATCAGGCGTTGACAGGAGCGACGAAGATTGCGCGCCTTGCCCTCTGTGACGTGTTTTGGAGGATATTTATCGCACCTTCGACACATTGACGGTGACCGCCGCGGAAACGTGACATCTGGTTATGAGCGTTAAGATAGCGCTACCAACGACACTCACCACTCCAAAGTGCGCATTCACGGCTTGATGCCAGAAGCACTCGTCTCTATACACTGGCCGTGTGCTGCATGATGCTTTGTTGTACACGAAGACCTCTTAGGTTAGATTCCTGTGACTCCTGGCGGAGCCGACGCCCGTGTAAACGTTCTACGACTTGCCTACGAGAGGGCAGAGCTGTGTTGGGTAACGGCTTGTGTAAGACCAAGGACAATGATGACTTCTGCTGCAGAAGCATTCGCGAAACATCAAACCAAAACACTTGTTATCGCCTCTACCCCAGTTTTACCAGGGTAGAGCTGTGCGGTACGGTTGTACTGTATGAACCATCGCGATCACGCCTTCGAACGCAGACGTATCCCGAAATCCGAACAAATATAAAATATGATGTCGCCGATACTACGGCTTTTTACTCGCCAGGCTATTTCTTGGGCTACTGAACGGCACGATGGTGGCGTCTAAAACCGTCGTCTCCGATGTGTGCGGCAAGGAGCACAGCACCGTAGGCATGGGCGTCGTGACGGGTGAGTTACCTCGACATGAGCCTAAACTTTTACACGTAGAATCTGCACGCAAAACCATCAGATTCGTGCTTCGTATGATGGCGGTACAGCAGCAGCAGTAGCACCTATTTCTGGGCGAAGGTCATGTCTGACTGACGGCGAGGGTTCGCGATTGAGATAATTCTCAAACTCTGTCGCATGCCACGGCAGTGGTAGCACCCAGTTTCGTTCAGGCACACCTTCCTCACCTGCATTTCCTATCGAGTATAGGAGCTCTATATCGCCCCACAACCAATAGCTAGAGGACTAATCAACGACTTACCGGGGCCGGTCGTGAGTAGTGTTCGAAATATGTTTAAAAGAAAAAATGCGATCGACGTTATTGGGTTGAATGAACCCCCGTCAATGGAAACGTGTCACTGGGACCACGATTGTAGCAAGCGTTCTCTCGCCGTAGTGTTCCGTTACAAGCGTACCTACGTACAAGGTATGCTACGATATTTTTCACGAAATGTATTCTAGCGCCAGATGTTAGGTTACGTACATACATACTGTAGAGCTCGTCAAGTAAGAACCATCGGGAAGTTTAGGTGCTACGTGCGGCTACACCATCCCGTGGAGTATCTGTCGGCGGCCATTGGACCAACAAGGGCGCCGTGCGTATCCACAGCCCTTCGCTTTATGACCGAGGCGGGGAGAAGAACCTTCAGATGAGTTGTATAAAAACGTAATCCCCACGAGAATTGTTTACTGTCATGGGCTGCAGGTTTGCGTCGTTCCAGACGGTTTCGGACTTTGGACTTGAATACCGGCCCGTTTGGGACGCGAGTCACGTCCATCCGTTGCGCCGCGTGGATGAATATAGGCGGCTCACCTGCTGTTTACCATTGTTATCGATCCTTCGACGTAAAGCTATGGTTGTATTCTGGTATAGTTTTCGCCGCTGTATGGTGCAACCAGGTTGTGGCTGGGCCCGTAGGTTGCGCGACTGCCTACAGCTCTCGGGATTTACAGCTTTCTACAGCAGTAGCTTCCAACTCCTCTGCCATCAGATGAAGGGGTTCTAGGGATTGAATGGCAAACAAACCGTTAGAGTGGTTTGGCTTTTTTCACCGTTGACCGGACTACCCGCCCCGCTTGCGGAAATGTCGCTTCCCCTGTGTTCCTGTTTCAGACTGATTCCCACAACCTACGAAGCGTAGAGTTACCTACTCTAGTGTAGAATTGCCTTTCCGATGAGAACGACGACCGAAAATATTGTGTAAAGAGTTATACTTCCTTCATAGTCGAAATTTCCACTGAGCTATTGTCCTTTGCGACAGTCGGCGATGACGAAAAAAATAAATAAATAATTGGTATCAGCAGTTTCGACATATTGGATATCCAGACGAGTCGGGATTTATGGGCGAGCCCCTAAATACCAATTCCCTTATACAACCTGTTTCATGAGCCTGTAACGGCTGATGTAGTTTTTTTCTTGTTACGAGCGAATGCGTGTTTCTAATTTTGACCAAGTCTCTCGTGATAGGGATGACCCCTCGCGAGAAAGCGTCGACCGTTTGTTTACTTGATTAAACAGTTGAATATGTCTGCACTTTTCCGTCGGCACTTTTCATCATATTCCCATAATTTTATTCGTCTACTACTTGGTTATCCAACATATTCTCATAATTTTATCTGTCTAATTCGTTGCAATCTCAGATAAAAAAAAGAATTTTTAGTCGTACACGGGTCTCGAAACCGTGGCCCTTGTGATGAGAAGCTCCTGTACTACCTGTTACCCTACACGTACAAGTGATGTGAATATCTTTTTTCATTTTACGTCTATAGTAAACGTACTGCAACTCTAACGGCGAAAAAAACGTGGTCAACACGGTTTCGAACCCGTGATCGTAGTCTGCGCCATCATGCGCGTGTACCGCCTGAAGGGAGGGCAGAGGGGGTTCTCTGGGCACGTCGTTGACGTTTTTTCCTGATGTTTTCCCCACCAATGCAGACAAGCTGACGACAGTTACTAATATCCTGCTGCGCGAGTTCCTAGCGACAGCTACTCTATCTTATTCCAATACCCACCATCAACGAACACAAATTTTCGAGTTTGACTGTGAACGAAATACAACTCTCGAAAGACAACAAACAACTTAATTCCTTTGCTATTCTCATCGGAATGGCAACTTTCGATGAGGAAAATTGGATGTTGAAAAGCCGAACGCAACCCAACGAGGCGAGGCAGGGACAGGTCTGGCCGCGACAATCGAAAGAATGCACCCCCCCCCCCCCACTTTTCTGGAATATTATATCGCATTCAGGTTCGGCTGACCTCCTTCTCGTTCCCCCCATCCCGTCCTCGTCCCCTTGCCCCGCGGTCCCCGGTTTCATTGTGCCATGGCGACACTTTATGACCGGGACAGCTGCCTTTTCGATGGGACAAGTCATTGGGCCTGGTGTGGGGGGAATTTTGTCAGAGCCGGCGACGTACCACCCTGGCACCTTTTCCGAGTCTGGAATATTCGGAAGGTGATTTCCCGAGATACTGTAGTGTGGTTAGGTTTTGTGTTTTCTATCGATTGATCTTTAGCAACCTATATACATATGTGGTTTGTTTTTTGTTCTTGTTGTGATTTTCTTTTCTGTCTTCGTAGCCTCCCCTTTTCCCGTCTGTCCCTGCCCGTCTGTCAATGTCCTCTTGTCTGTCTCCGGAGTCGCCTATGATCCATCAGCTGAATATAGGACTGCGCTCGTTTTCGATGGTTGCTATTTGGTCTGTACCCTTGTCTCGTCTTGTCTTCCGTATGGTCTTCTTCTGGCGACTTCCTCGTGCTGCTCCATCAGCTGGACATGTCATAGGACTGATTGTACCGGCAAATAGCGCAAACTTTGTTCCATCGGGGCTCGGCCTGCGCCGTGAGCGCATGTTTATTTTGATTCGTTTTGTTTTTGTTCCCCTTTGGTTTCTTCTTGTATTTTGTGTTTTGTTTTGTTTTGTGTTTCACCCTTCTTCGTGATTGTTTATTTCGAATTTCTTCTTTGTTCGGGTGTACGTATACTACCATTGATTTTCTCCTGGTATACTTTGATTGCAAGTGACACGCCATGGGATGCCAGGGCTCGTTCAGCACCGACCCCTTACGCTATCGGCACTGCCGTTCACACTATTTCGTACTTGTTTATGATTTCTCTCATCGAGAGGTGCATTTGTGTCACAGCCTGCTTTGTGTCCACAGACAGGACACAAGGCTAATACGCCAATGTGCGAACATCATACTCATCATAACCATCATCATTATCATGGTTGGTGGAGAACATGACACATTTGCCGCCTTACAATTGGCACCCCTGCTGCTTTAAACATGAGCTTGTAATTGCTAGCAAACGAGCTAGTCCACACACTAGGGCGAGATATGCTTTTTGGTTTGGCAAATTATCGTTTCTGTTCCACATAATTTATCATCTCAGGATCTGGCCAGTAGCCTTGCAGCCCCCGCTTGTAGGGCCGGGTACCGGGTATCTATCGCTTCCTGACCCTGCCCGGCTGCACATGCGGTCTTCGGGTAGTCTATCGTTCCCATATGACTATGGCCTGTGCAAACACCACCAGCGAACAGTACATCCACACTCGTTTATATTCTCCCCCCACGATGCCTCACCCGTGATCTCACCGTCAGCCCTCGTGCGGGTTCTTTTACTCTCGCATGTGCTCATTGTCAAAAAGGGTTCGAGCTAAATCGGCGTGTCGGTTGCTTATATGCCGCTGGGAACACTCGACAGGTATCCGTACCTTCTTCCCAACTTGGTTGTGGCTGGGATGGCACTTATATCCTTGCCGCTGGTGCTCTTGTTTCTCGACGGCCCCCAGCTCCCCGAAAGCAAGACCCCAACGTGAGATATTCCTGAGTCGTATGCACTAGTCGGCGTGAGTAGTATCTAGGCGAAATGTTGTGACCTCTGGCGGATCGGAATCATGGCGTCTTCTCGTCGAGTACCGTTTGCGTTCGTTTCGTCGGTCGGCGCGCAATCGCATACGGCTCTGGTTCAATAAGGTTGCACTGCTATTGACGGAGGGCAAGTCGCTTAGTCCGTATCGCAGTTATACCATCCACTCTAGAACGCTCTCATGTGGTCGGGATAATCACGGGTATTCGTACAGTAGACGTCTCAGATAGCCGTCAGTCTCTAGAGCGTTTCGGCCATTCCCTCAAGACTCTCGATTGAAATGTGTTAGTGTTCGGGAAGCTATTCATGAAACGACCGTGCTACGAGTACGATATATGGGGTACGAAGCACTCTTCGGACCAAAATAGTTGGTTTCTGAATTACGGGTCTCCCTCACTCAAACTCGTTGTAATGCCATCCTTATTTTTCTGCAACCTGATTTTACGTGAGCCTAAGTGTTCGTGGGATTGATCATCGGGTTGCACTTGCACTTTTAGTTTTTGTTGAGATCGATTCTTGAGTAAGGTGCAGAGCTGCGCTCACGTGCGGGACCTCCGAAACAAATAGGGGCAGACATCAACATCAAGCATGTGTTGACCGCGCCTTGAAACTTGCCGTCAACGTCGTTACGAGATCCGCGCCGGAAACGCAGGACGTTAGTGTTACGCCCAGTCAGACGCATAGCGGCGACCGTGTTCGAAGCATGTTGGCTCCAGTGTGACACGAACAAAGTGGGCAAACGGCGGGTATAGAGTAGTAAAAAAGGGAAGGGAAGGAGGTCATGTGTGTCGTATATATTTTGCCGGAGTAGTAAACGCCGATCCAAACATTCCTGTGCAGCATACTGGTAGGGGATACTGTATACGTCAACAAAGAGGGTACGGGCTGAGTGGAATACGCCTTCGACGAGTCCGTTTGGAAACAGGCCTTGGGGTGCCTTTGCTACTGCAGGAAGAAGATGCCGCCTCGGCCCTCGGGTACTAAATATATACTCCAAATACCCCAGGGAATGAAACCGTCCTATGTAAACATGATGAGTTCCTTACTCCAAAATGGGGCGAAGCCCTCGCGGTGCTTCGTGCTTGGCTCGCGCGTGGGTGCAATCATTGTCGGCCTTGGTATGTGAAAGTTCGATGCCCTCCGCCCTGGCATTGTAGGGATGCCGAGGTGTATACGTGGTCATACCACGACGGCCGTTCATGACAACGAGAGGGTGGGTTATCTATGGCGAAATGACCAAAGAAACAAAAGAGTATCCCTCCCTTTCCTTGCCACTCTTTCGCCGACCCCAAAAGCTCGTGTGCATGGATTCGATCATGGTGGTACTGTATCAATGGTGAGGACAGAGGTAACAGCAATGCCGGCGGTGGCAAGACAAATGCCGCCTCATGTACTGAGTCGACGTCTGAGACTGGGCTGCCGATAGGGGCCGAGGCTGGCGGTACCAGACTGCCGTCGTGGATGCAAACAGACACGGCAGTGCCCGCAGATGCTGCACGAGACGGATCGGGCTATAGCGCGAAACGCATCGAGAGCGACGCAAGAGACATCAAGCCGAAGAGCTTGCTGTGGCAGCACCACATCCGCGTTCTCCTGGTCATCGACGCCTTGTATTCGGTATGTGCCTTGTAGTGCATTTACCATGTGCCGCTTGTAGGTTCCCAGGGCTCGGCCCACCGGACGGGTGGTTTAGAGGGGGGCGATCACATCTGGGGTTCTGAGTTCGTGAGATGCACCTTAAACGTGGATAACTATTGGATTGTACCAGTACCTGATGCCTGGTACCTGGTGGGCGTAATGGATCGGGATTTGGGGTACATCTCTCTCATTTTGTTAGCGTTGTCGCGTTTGGACCTCGTCCAAGTCTAGCACACTTCGGTCTATTCTGAAACACGCAGCAGCCTAGATCCGCCTGTGTTCACTGCATGCCATGAAGTGCAGATTGCCGACAGGAACAGCATGCGAAAGAATAACAACACGGTTACTTTTACGTAGTTCAGTCCGTTTGTTCTCGGCCGTGCCACAACACATATGGTTCCGCTGAAGCGCGACTCGAATTTCAACGAACCCCCCGTGTGTATGCCCGCCGCGGTACTACTGTGTATGTTGCAACTTCAACCGCGCTCAACAATACGTTTCCCTCCCTTCGTTGGTGGTCCCTTGAAGCTTACATACTCCGGGTTGGAGACGGTGTTCACGCTGTGGGCTCTTAGTACTGTCGACAAGGGCGGCCTGAACTGGTCAGGTGTCGACATCGGGCAGGTGCGACCTATTTCCTTGAACCCCTGTGGCACTCTTGTGGGGAAGGGGCAAACAAAGGGCTTGTGCATAGCCGTAGTGGTATGGCCATAGACTCTCGCGTCCATACACTGCCGGCACGCAGTCGCCAGAGTTTTCATCAACCAGCCAGACATTTCTACAGCGGGGGTCGGGGGAGATAAACAAGTGTCGGTAGACAGTGACGACAACGGCACTTATCCCCAACGATACAGCTCTGACTGTTGGGGGCCAAGGCGTCTCCGGCGTGCGGCGTACGGCAGGGTGAAAGGCACAACATGGCGGCGTTCTGCGATTGCGATTGGTGTTGGCGACGTTTTCGCCATCGTGTTTCTGTCACTGAGACTGACGGGGCTTCTCCTTACGGCTTGCCTTGTTATCGTGCATTGTTATACATATATATGTTCGTCACAGACGAAGAAGAACTACCAGAGAACCTCTACTGTAGAGTGCATAAAATACTCGCATACTCTTGCGCGCCGATTACGGCATGTATCAAGACCATACAACTCGAGCTATTGGGGGCCAAAAGGCGTCTCCTGCGTGCGGCGTACGCAGTGTGAACCACACAACATGACGGCGTTCCGTGATTGCGAATGGGGTGACTACGTTTCCATAATCGTGTTTTTGTCACCGAGGCTGATGGGGGTTCTCAACACGGCATGCCTTGTTATCGGGTACTTTTTTGGTATATGTGTTCACGTCACAGAGGAACTTCAGAAAAAGGTACCGGATCGGCTGTACCGTAACGTGCATCAAGAACTCTTTTGCTGTTGCACGCGCCCCTTCATGGATGGGTAATACCACCGCACTCACTGACTGGTGTTTGGTTTATTTCCTGTCGCTCTACTAAATGAAACCAAGGGAAACCATAGTTGTGTAACCGGCGCGATTGAAAAATATTTAGGGAAGTTGCGGTTCGATATTTGCAAAAGCGTGACCGAGACGACGTGATCGTCGGCTTGGCCTGCATGAACCCTACCTTGACTGCCGGAAGTGGAATGCTTCCGGGAGTGGTCTGAACTCGACGTTCCTCTTATTTCCACTGACCATCACTCCTTTGCCCTGAACAAAATCAAACGATAGCCTGACCGTGTGCGTCTTGACTCCAGCGGGGCATCTAGTAGAGGGGAAAATGAAAACCTGAAAACTAATACCGAGCCGGTATACTCTTATCAAACCAATCAGAGCAAACCATCTTGTTTCCGCCGGTTTTGACAATTCAACATATAAAGGTTAAGACCAGATGGCAACGTCTAAATCGTATAACCCATTTGTATCACTGTCTTTTTATATCCAGTATACGCTGTCGATGTGGAACCATCGATCGCGTTGACCTATATGTCCAGTATGTAGAATATTGGTCGTATCAGAGTCACTGGGGTTCGATGCCACTGCCTTCGTAACCCCCCTTCTCCCCCTCGTCCCTCCACGGGCACGCCTCCTTATCCGCTGGACAGGTTTTCTTCGTGTGCGGGATATTGTTGCTTTGTTTTGAGCTGTTCGTGGTGCCAGTGTTGACCATGCGGTGGGGCATCAGACTGTGCCAGAGGCTGGGCTCGCTCGTCGAAGTCCCCATCTACTTCATCCTCCCCGCCCTCTCGCGCATGAGCAGCAGCGGACTTCTGGTCCCAATCGCCGCTGTTCTTCTCTTCTTGTTCTTGGCCGGTTCAGATCCGGTGAGTTGTACTCGTATTGTTGCTATGTCCCTGGATTGTAGAGTGAGACAAAACGACAGAGATATAAATCCCCTGGTTTGTGTAAACAATTGTCGTGGTGTGCTGCTACTCGATCGAATGTTTGCGTCTGCGTGGAAAATTGAATCGTGAAAACACGTTCCAAGATGTTTCTCCTGATAGACTAATCCCACGGGTTTGAAACGTAAGGCCCAAGATAGACAGCCATAGACAGATCCCAGACGGTGTTATTTGTTTTTGGTTAATAGAGGACACGTGCTGCGATAGAGGTATATCACTGTTTGGCTGGATTTTGTTTCCTTGAATGGAGAGAGGTCTTCGACCCACAAAAAGTAGGAATCTCATTCCACTTGTGTTTGCAGAATTTTGTTTATTTTTTTTATTTTACGCTTGAGACACATGTGATTCTTTATCGAGTACGTACGTAGTACTTATATTTTCCCCTCGAAAAACAATGTTTAGACTACTGCAGGTATAGAGCTCCTCAAGCACGGCGCCTCAGGAACAAGCATGGGGCGCGTGCGTTGATACAGAGGTGCACCCTTGTAATGATTCATCCCACGGTAGGAGCGCAGCTGAATTTTCTGAGCTCCTCACATGACGAGCTCAATATCTCACCCGAGACATGACTACTTCGGAAACATTCGTTCGCGCAACCCGATGCGGTGTGGTTCAAAACCAAACCTACCAGTGAAATAATAATAGTATCCGGTGGTGACTAACGTGAGGAGCTCAACCGGTCAAAACATATTGAGCAAACCAGTGGCACCCCTACCGTGGGATTGCTCGTACATGAACTACTCATTTGGGTAGCTCTATAACTGCAGTGTTAGGCTAAACAGGAGAACTGAAGTGCTACCCGTTTAGTGATCATCATGGCACAAGGAAACACATAAACCATGGCGCAGCACAATCAAGTTCGTTCATATTCCGTCTCAGCCAAAACAGGCTACCGCTATCGTGTCACGCGTCACCGCGAACCTCCACCGCAGCAGGCGTCATATATATTACGGGGTAGGTGCGTGTCACGATACTTGGAAGGAGCACATTTGGAAGCAACTATAACCAGATCTTCCACATTTTGTTTCTTTTCATTTTTTTTCTTTTTGTCCATCCCATCTATTATTTCCGCCCTTCCTTTCTCTCTCCTTCCTAGTCGTAACTCAGATCCGGGTTCACAAGGTAGGCTCTTCTCCCTCCTCTCCCCCACTACGGTTCTTGCCTTGCTTTCTATCGCGAGAAGATTTCAGCACTTTCTTCCCTCGTCAACTTTCGTCGAACTGTGCGGTGACCAACAAGACATATATCCCAATATCGCTGAAACAATGAGCAATTTGTTTTTTCTTTCATGGCACCTACGGTTGGTGATGAGCACTAATGTACACCGGCCGGTTGCCATTAATGTGTGTTGGTCAGGGTTAAGTGTGTGGGTGGGCTACAAAGCGCCCTCGAGCGAGGGGAGGGCTGGACACACTTTGATAGCCAATATTCAAGGGGCTTGTGTGATTGGCGTCTGAAGCAGACGTTCCTACCCCAACCCTAAGCAGAACCCGAACCCTATACCAGTGTCAGTGCTTGGATGCTAGTGCCGCTTTGTAAGACTCTAGGTTGACCCGGCCGGCTTGGATGCTGTGCTTAGGAAAACTCTAGGTTGACTCGAGATGCTGGGGCTGGGAAATGGTCCAATTTGAAAATTGAGTCGCGTACCACATTCTGCCTTTGCCCTATCAGAGTCTAAATTGCTACCTCAGTAAGGTTAACAATCAAAGTTCGTCCACTACTGAGCGAGGAGCCTCCGGAAGCTGTTAGAGCATGCCTACCTTACGGTAACATGCGTTAAGACGTCGCAGGATGGGAGGGGGGGGGAGGGTGATAGTAATCAGGACCTACATTCGGCTCTTGTAAAAAGTACATATGCTACCTTCACGTTTACTGACGATACGAAGTATATGGTTCTGGTTACTATACTGCTGTATTTACATCGCCCCCCCCCGTGATTTTAGTCAGCGAAGACTGACGGAGACGCCAGCGTGGGTATTGCGCACGTGTAGCACGAACAGTGTATCCACTGGATTCTTGGTGTTCTTCCTGATCCCTGTTGAAGCTTCACCCACCCTTGTAGGGGGCACACTGGTTGGAAAGGGAGCGGACTTGTTGTTGCGGTGGAAAAAGAGCCAACCACTGGCAGGTAGGCTTTGCTCCATACGATTGGTGGCGATACACAGGTGGAGAGATTCCTGGCCGAGTGAAAAACGGGGCGAGGTACTCTCGCGGCGGAGCGCAATATACAACAATAATAGCAATCATAAACTGTTTATCGTTAGCTACTCGGACCCCTCCCTCCACGTCGAGACAGAGATATATAGGTATTCAGTGGAAGGGACGACGGTGATGTCCGCAAGTGAAACGACGATGACAGCGGATGCCAGGGATTTCCCCCCGCGAACCCCGGTACAACTTGAACGCTCATTCACATACCCAGTCGTGTTTCCCTTATTTGACGTATCACTTCCTGTGCATCCGACGTGTCTTGCGTGCTTTGTATGCCCGTGTATGCTGCCCCGCCTCCCCCCACCAGTTTTACATTGGCGTGTCGTTGGCCATCAACAACGCCACGGGGCCGGACCGACGCGGGGAGCTGAACGGGATCTCGTTCACGTCGAGCTGCGTCGCAAGGGCGCTATCCCCCGTTCTCTTCTCGGCGTTGTTCGCCTACTCTATCGACGGGAACCACCCCTTCCCCTTCGACTACCACCTCGTATTTTACTGCCTCGCCTTGATCAGGCTCACTGTTGCCTGTATGGGATGGAACAGGCTGTGTGATAACGACGGGGCAGGGGAGAATGTCATTATATTTGGGGAGTGAGTATACGTCCAAACGTCGATGACAGGGGGGGGGAGTAAGAAGAGTGTATTGCGCGCCGAACTATTTTGTTTTGTTTAAATTTTTATTTGTATATCCCGTTCAGTACCTCCGCCCTAACTCGCCCTCTCCCAGTGTACAATGAACAACGTTGCAACACAATACTCAAATTCGAACGATTTGGGGCTAAGGAGCCCCGTCACTCAGAACACGTTTTTGCCTAAAAAAGGTATACCTTGCACCTCTATCGTAGCACGCGTCGTTTGTCTTCTGCAGTGCTTGGTATCTGGTATGATTGGGTTTGCCCGTGATTCAGGACGGTATATACCACAGGTTGACGAATGAAGCACGCCGTTTTCCGTGTGTTATCCTGTAGTAATTCCGGGAACGTGTACATTTTAAACTCGTTTTTTTCTTGCTCTCGGTACATCACGTGATACGGAACGGGTATACACACAAGTCGTAGAAGTTTCGTTTTCGTTGGGTACTGCTGCGCTACTGCGGTGCACGCATACGTATTGAACTTACTCGTGGTTTCATTCCATCGGGACATTTGTGTTTAGGCTGTTTTGTATGACCATCGGCTAGTTGAGGGGGGTTTTGGCTAGCGTGAGAACATTACCATCAGCATCCTCATCGTCATTGTCGTGATTCTAGAGCCTTCATACGCGTGGTCTACCAAAAATGGTATGGATACCGCCGGTGTTGCCTGTGTACTGCCGTGTATGTAGTGTAGTGTATTTTGTAGAGTGTGTACCGGTATTTGTGGAAGGCTCGATTTTTGAATGAACACACCGTCAAGGAACGCCAAGGAAAAAAAAAACGCCAAATCGTGGTGCATATTCTCGGGTAGAAGAATATACCCACGGTGTTCCAAGTTTTCACTGAATATCACGCAAAATCACACACCCCGGAGAAAATTGTTTCGACACTACAAAAACTTAAGACTGGGGAACCTGTTGTGGGAGGAAGGGTGTGGCATCTACCGCTGTAGCATATCTCGGGTGATTGAGCACCAAGTGCGACAGCCTTGCCATATAGGGTGTGGTGTTAGGAGGGGTGCTTTAGACGCGTGCTACGATAGATGTAGCGCTTTTTGCTGGTTTTGTTTCTGAATGACCCGGCTCCTTCACCCAAAACCGCCGGACTTGAATTCTCGTGTTGCCATATTTTCCATAGTATACCTAGCTCATGGGATTGTTGATCGGGTAGCACTTTTGGTTTCCTCCAAACATCGTTTGACGGGTGAGGCATGGAGATCCTCAAGTGAGGAGCTCAGACAAACCACGGCGCATCTCTATCGTAGCATTCGTCGCTACCGAGGGTGCTCAGGAAGTGAACAGACCCCAACCAGGGTGCAGGAGGTGTCGTGATCAAAGTAGGACTCCCGAGACCGATCTTCGGTTATTTTAGTCGGAAACCGAGACCCGCTTTGCGCAACCGAAGCCGGACATTCCGAAGCCGGTTATTCGGTTATCGAAGAAACACCGACCGGACGTTACCGAATTGATTAGTTCCAACACTTTTTACGGCTTGTGGTACTCGAGACAGGGCGGGACGCGAATTGTCTTTACCCGTTCGGCGGGAAAAGGTTTGAAGACGAAACGAGACTGGGCGAGACAGAAAAATAACGAAAACATATTTTTCCTGGGCGGGCCCGGACTGAGCGGAGTGTGTTTCATTTTTATTGACGGGACGGGGCGGTACGTGCAGTTTACTGGCTTTGTTTTCATGACGGGACGGAACGATTAGCATATATGATCACGACGGATGGGACGGTGTTTTGCTTTCGCTCGACGGAACGGAACGCAGGGTGATGAATTTGATGACGGGACGGGATGGTAAAGTGTGTTTGTTCACGACGATACGGGACGGTATATGGGTGTTCGTGTTTTCGACGGGACGGGACGGTACATACATCTTCTGAGATTTTCCGCCCCCGACTCCAAGAACTGGTATTTTAATGTTTATGTTTTCGACGCGACGGGACGGTAAATACATCTTCTGAGACCTTCAGCCCCCGGCTCCAAGAGCTGTTGAGGTACCAGCCCAAGCTGGCCCGCGGGCTGTGCTGGGTGGATGTGCAGCAGGTGGCTACGGTCGATGTGGTCGGGAGTGGTCGTTGATGGTGTTGGTGAGGTTGGTCAGCCACGCGCGTGGGAAACTATAACATATTATGGTATGTTAATCACCAAGCACCAGGAACGTATTGTGTGTGCTCTTGATTACGTAGTTCCTTGATCAGCTGAGGCCGCAGCTCTTCCTGCTTGCGACATCAGATAGATGCTGTGCTTGATCAAGTGTGGATACTGACTTCATGCGCAAGCCTTGTGCCCATCAGTTCGGTCTAGATCTGCGACTCAAACCAACTACTTCGTGAATTTAACCGCCACAATACTTGAACTGCTCAAGCTTGAAAGCATTTAGCTTCGGGTAGTCCCTGGCCTTCTCGGGGATGTACCATCCAGTATCCTCTCACACGAATCATATAGCGTACATCATAATTTCTGTGGCACATCATAGCCGGTCGCCGCGGCAGTGTAGTGGTCGGCTTCAAATGCGTATATCAAGAGCATTGGCACCCGAGTTTGAATCCCACTGTGGTGAGATATTTACTGTATTTGCAACAATAAAAAGGAGCCAATTGCTGAGAGAGCGTTCGTAGCGTGATGAGCAGACGGAATTCGACGCGAGTCGACAAGGAAGGAGAGAAAGTGCTGAAACCTTCTCGCGACGAAAGTGAAAGACACATACCGTAGAGGGGGGCCTACTCAATGACCCCATGTATGAGTTACGTCTCTTAATACAAAGGGAGAAAGAGAAAGAAGGGCGAATACTCATATATGGTGGATGGGGAAAACAAAACAGAAATCGTACCACTCCAACCAAGATCAATTAATATTAATCTAAAGGGAAAACGTAAGGGAAAGAGGGAAACGAAGAAGACGATCAAGATTAACAAGAACAAAAAAAAGGAGAAAGGAAAAAATCGAAAATAAAAACAGGAAACATGAAAAAAGGAAACCAAAATCAGAGGAAAAATACAAAGATGAACAAGAAAAACAGTAAAAGAAAAAATGGAAAAAGAGAAAGAAAAACATAAGGAAGCACAGAGGAGGAAGGAAAACAGGACATCAAGAGGAAACGGGAAAGAAAGGCAGGATATCATGGCAATACGAGCGAATACATAAGAAGGTACGCAAGTGAAAAAACCTAAGCGGGTACCTAGACTTGCATACCCGCAGGTGGAGGTGTTTTGTCATGGTATCCATGATATCCCCGTTTCCCTCTATTGTTGTGGAGGCGTTACTATGTACATATTCCTCTGAGAAGGGGAATACTTGCCCTCCTGCTCAGAACTTCTGGAGAGGCAAGGAACCGCTAAAAATATGAACCAAACACGTGTGAGTGCGAGTGATTGAGAGCAACCAGAGTGAACCTGCACAGTAGTCGGGCTTTTCGCCCATACTGCCTAAACTATTGCATGATGCCACGGCCGTAATGCAGTAGTGGCGTAAACTCACAAATGGCGAGCAAAGGCCGGCGGGTGGCGACCAATAAAATAAAATTAAAATTAAAACAAGGACAAAAAAAGACAAAAAGCAAATTCCATCAACAGGGAGATCTAGTTATCTATACGCACGCTCGTTCAAGATAAGCAAGAAACAAAAAGGAGAGAAAGCACTACGAAGCAGGAACAGGAGGTAAAACGAAAATAAGAAAAGAGAACGAAAAATAAAGACAAAAATCAAGAAGGGAACAAGGAAAAAGGAAAAAAAAGGGGAAATAGAAGCGAAGGCAAGGCAGGCAAATATAAGGGATTACGCGCGTCCCTATATGCTACTCAGTTAGGTGCTGGAAACACACACATCGTGACAATTATGAATATACCCTGTCGCCAGGCGCTTGGCAAACCCACCTCCCTCCGACCCCCACCCTAACCCCCGCCCGCTCCCAGTGAAACCCTACCCCCGCCCGCCTCCCGCCTCACGTTTCCCGCCGTCGTGCCCCCTCTCAGTCCCCCCCCCTCGGCTCAGTCGTGGCAATGGTCCGTGCCGCAGTTGCATCCGCAGCCGCCGCGTGCTACTTTCCTGCTTCACTCCCCTCAGCATCATGCTAGTTCCACACGAATACGTAACACCGCCCCGTCCTCGACCACTCGTAACAACCGGCCGGCCCTCTGTGCTGTTTCGCGCCACCTTTCTGGCGTAATGCTGAACGCCTTGAAGTCCTCCTCATCAAGGCGCCCCATACGGCCCTTCTCCTGTCTAAATGAGTAGGCCTCAACACCACCGACTGCCTCCCCAAACATAATCCTCCCTCGGCAGCCGCCCCCCCCTCTCATGCGTGCGACGAAACCAGCGAACAATGTCCTTCGTCTGCGCACACCGTCGCCTCAATGCTCTTGTTCGGAGTCGGTATTGGCAAGCGCGCGGGCGTCATATAGAGTGTGGTTTGCGCGCTTTCGTTTTCCGCCAGCCGAGGCATCGAAGGAGCATACGTACTGTGATGGACCTTCTGCAGGATGGCGTAGTCAGTTGTTTTTGGGCCTCCACATGACGCACCCGTACAGCGTCGTCTGAAGGGGGCCTCAGGTTTCAGCAGCCTCACCTGCAACCAACCGCAGGTGGTGCACACCCGGGCAGTCGTATTCTTCCCTCTTATACCGCCTGAAGCACGCCCGCCTATGCTCCCTCTGAAGTCGACGAGTTACCTCGAGACTAAGACCCCGGCTCGCGCTGATAGCCCCACCTATGTACACAAACTCGACCGTTTGTTTGTACACCCGACCGTCTGCAGTGACGTTGGAAGACACGTTGCCCCCACCTTGAGTGTACCTTGGTGTGTGTATTGTCTTCACATTAAACCCGTTATTTATACCCAACCACATCATCAGTGCACCCAGTGTCTGTCCTGAGTCCTAATCCTAGAGATATACAAATTATGTGGTCACAGACTGTGAAACAGAGAACAATCAAAACAAAATAAACGCAAACGAATGGGTACAGCAAGTGGGATGCTAACGTACCGGGTACGAGAACACAACGACACGAGCCGAACCAAAAATTAAGAACAAAAAGACATATAAAAAACGAATTATTACACTAAACAGAATTCAAACGACGCAGGAAGACAGAAGACAGAAGCGCCCCTAGAAGAAAAGCACACGTGCCCAAGACGAACACATAACTGCTGCACGGACGAAGCAACAAAAATAAGACAAAGACACCGGCATGCCGTATAATACGGAAGAAAGCACACCCCCCTTAGATAACACACCCTCACATAAGCACACCGGGTGATACATGTTTTAGTTCGTTTTTTTACCATCACTTTATCACCGGGGGTACGTTAGATAACACACCACCTGGTGGATGGATATCATTAAAAATTCACAATCGACCCGCACCGATATGGACACCGGCATGGAGGTAACTGCGGCGCCCCCTCACAGTGGGCCGAACGAGTCTGCGGCTTCGACCCCACCTGTAGCTGTTGCTGCCGCGCCTCGGGCGACGATCATGTCGTTTTTCTCTGGCGCGCTTACCGGTACTGGCACTAACGTTATCACGTCTCCTATATACGTCCGCCGTGTGCTAAGCCCCGGGTACTGGTACCGGTACCGGTACCGGCGAAGCACCTGCAGCACTTGCGGTGCGACCCTCGGGGGTTCATCCATGAGTACCTGTATGGTACCAGTACCGGTAACCGTTTTGCGGTATCGCAGCAAGGTGGGGAATGTTGCTGTTATCCCCGGGTTTAAAGCGTTTGCCTTACCATCACCGGCAATACCGGTACGTGAGAATGAAAAAAAGAACTGGTTTTAGACCAAGCTCGTCACGCGTTAGCACACCCCGTGCTAACATACCCCCTGCATTCGGGCCGGGGTCTGTCCACACTTACTCCATAGCAGTCATTGATAGTGTAGCACGCACGACTTAATCTTCCCGAATACAATTTTACGTTGTTTCTTGAAAGTAAAGTGTTTCCAGAGGGGGTCTGGACTGGCGTAGTGTTGCTCCGTTCCGCTCCCCATCATTCCTGTGTGCACTCTGGAAAACATGAAGCGATAGCCGATAGCCTGTCGGCATGGGTCTTGACCTCAGTGGGTGGGCACACCTGCAATATTTGAAGGGGATATCGACAAACTGAAAACTGGAATACCTATAAGGCGACGTCCTTGAAACACGAAACCTGTTCAACTCATTGTGATCCTGGTTAACGAAGACAGGTTAAGCCTGTTGGACTCCAGAGAAAGCCAATGACGGTAAACAAATTACGATCTCAGCAACGGCCACCGCCTGGTTCGAGGAGGATTTGATACGAATCGGCATCCGAGTTCCAACGCAGGGAGTCGTCGTAGGGCACGGGCGCAGCATGACGACCCTTCCTGTAGGGCTGGGCGCTTACGCTTCTTGTAGACGGCTGCATACACCACCGTTAACATAGCAGTGGTCACTATTTCGGAACGACAATGGGGCTAAAACCCCAGACAGCAACGTGAAACGCCACCAAATCAATGAAACCGTGTTCCTGTTGTATCCCATATGTGTTGTCATTGTGGAATCCTAGTCGCTGGGGTCCGACACCCCTGCACCCCCCCCCCCCCCCCCCCCCCCCCCCCTCCCCCGGGCACGCGACCTTATCCGCTCGACAGGTGTTTTTCGCGTGCGGGGTATTGTTGCTTGCCTTGGAGCTATTCGTGGTGCCAGTGTTAACGATGCGGTGGGGCATCAGATTCTTGCCAGAGGCTAGGCTCGCTCGTCGAGATCCCCATCTACTTGATCATCCCCCTTATTTCCTGCATGGGCAGCGGCAGACTCTTGGTACCGATAGCCGCTGTTCTCCTGTTCAGGTTCTTAGCCGGTTCAGATCTGGTGGGTTGCTTGAAAAACGACAAACGGAGATTTCTTCGCGTGTTTTCGCGATAGTCGTGTGGTGTTGGATCTCTGCTCGGTAGACGTGCTGCCACTATATCCTACATTTTGTGTTGTACATCAACATGGACTGAGACACGTTCGAAGGTATTTCTATGTTGGATTCCACCCTCGAGGGTGATGTATGAGGCCCGCTGGAGTGACAGCCAGTCGTACCCCAGACTGTGTGTTTTGTTTGTCAAGGATGTACACCATACGCACTAAAACCCTATCTCGACGGGTGACGGGGATCATAACCCGGGATGGGCACAAGAAAAAGTGTATACATTCCTCTACGTTTCCCATTTACAACAAAACTGGGTTATGACCACTGCTGTGTGTTGCCCCGTAACTAGCAGTCGGCGCTGACTGTGACCGATAGTCGAATGGGTATTGTGCACGCATATCAAATTGATACCCCTCCATACATTGGCCGTCGCTTTGTTCCTGATCGTTGTCGAACCTTTACCATCAGATGGGCGGGCAAACTGGTTGGGACTAGAGTGGACGTATTGTCGCAGTCGATTGTTTTCCACACACGGTGGGTGGCGACACACAGGAGCGGGGGGGGGGGGGGGTGGTCGAGGGAAGAGGGAGGTGGAGGACTGCCAAGGAGTTGTAAAACAGTAGGTACTCAAATTCCAAAATAATTAAGCCATTAGCTCCTGAGATTCCTGTCCGCCGAGCAAGTGTGATACATTTACATATATATTCAGTGACGAGGCCGTACATAACATCGGCATGCTAACCAATGAAAGAAGCGGATGCTATCGTATGTCTCTCGTGACACTCCTTTTCACGTGCCCACCGTGTTTCGTTTTGATGCATGGCCCCCCTTTTCGTCTCGTCTGCCATGCGTGCCTTGTGCGCCTTGTATGCCCTGTATGCCCCCAACCAGTTTTACATCGGCGTGTCGTTGGCCATCAACAACGCCACGGGGCCGGACCGACGCGCAGAGCTGAACTGAATCTCGTACACGTCGAGCTGCGTCGCGAGGGCGCTATCCCCCGTAGTCTTCTCCGCGCTGTTCGCCTACTCTATCGACGGCGATCTCCCTTTCCCTTTCGGCTACCACCTCGCGTTTTACTGCCCCGCCTTGATCAGGCTCATTGCTGCTTGTATGGGGTGGAATAGGCAATGCGATAACGACGGGGCAGGGGAAACGGTCGAGGTATTTGGGGAGTGAGTGCGCGTCGCGAAACGATAGGGTCACATAAGGAGCACACTACGGCCATTCATGTTTTGTTTGTGTTTTCTCCATCCTGTTCGATGATATTCGCCCATTGTTTTATTCCCCTCCCAGTGGTAACTCAGATCCGGGGGGGGACAAAGTAGGCTCTTCTCCCCCCTCCCAACTACGGCGCATACGCGTGCCTTGCCGTTTTATCGCAAGAAGAGCTGCGGACTTTCTGCCCATGGACTAGGACACCTCAGTAGACGCTCCCGCCGGCGTCATATACCAGGATGGCTTAAACGTTGAATATTCCCACCGGCTTCACTCATTTCTCGAGAGCTGGTACCGGCATTTAAGTAACGCAGCAAGCGTATGCATCCCCCAATACTCGGTATGATGCCCCGACATTATTGTAGTTGCACGTGGTGCGGGACGGTGTATCACAAGGTCGTAGACGGACCGTTTTTATTTTGCGTACTCTCCTGCAGAACTGCGGTGCGCGTATACGTGAGCGCTCAACTTGTCTTTTTTTCCATCGGGACGTTTGGGTTTAGTCAGCTTTTTTCATAACCATTGGTTTCTTGAGGGATGTTGACGCATGCTACGATAGAGGTGCACCATGTTATTTCTGAGCTCCTCACTTAAGGAGCGTCATACCTCACCGAAAAAACGGTGTTGGAGCAAAATAGAAGTGCTACCCGATGAGAAATCTCAGGACCGAAGTATATTTTGAAACATTATTCGTCACAAAAATGAAAGTCAGACGAATTTGGGTTAAGGAGCCCGATCGTTCAGAAAACTATTCAGCCAAAAAGTGCTACCTCTATCGTAGCACGTGTCTGTTCCTGGCTAGTTTGAGAGAACATTGACCTCCTCAGCACCATCAATCATCAGCTTCATACTCACCGCCATCGCCACCGTTATCATCATCCTCATCATCACGTTCGTGTTTTTAGAGCCTTCATACGCGTAGTCTGCCACAGGTGTGGTCAATACCGGCGGTGTTATGTGAGTGCTGCGGTATGTGTGCTGTGGCGTGCGTACTCGTATTGTGGAGGTCTTGATTTGTGACCACACAATCATGGCCCTCCAAGGACAAACCCGAAACGCCTACGTAACCGTGATGCACAGCTTCTGTCGGAACCATAATTTCACGGTGTTCCAAGCTTACACCGGGAATATCACACAATATAGCACACCACCCTGGGGAGATAATTGTTTAGACACTCGAAACACATATGACCGGGCACCTGTGTTGCAGTGCCCACAAAAAACACGGATTTTATCAAATATCTGGACATAGAGATACTGGAACCACATCTACCCCGGTTGTTTTTCCTATAGGACTTTTCGTAACTCTGCACTAGCTTCAAATTTTTTTTATTAATGCATAATTCGGCAAGGCAACTATAAGCTCCTTGGTACACTCCCGTCAGTGTGCCGAAGCGGCAGCAGATTCCATGGCCTCCTTCGATGTGGACCTCGTCGTTGAAGTTTGAAAAAGTGGTTTCAATCGCTTGAATATGCGGTTTCTCGTACTGTATTAGAGTATTTTATTTTCCGCTTGTAGAACGAGCACGAGGTATTTGTTTTTCTGTTTCCGCCGGAAACGAGCACGAGGAATTTTGTGCTCGTTCTGCAGTAGAAAACACACACTTGGCTACAGTACAGGAAACCACATGTTCGAGCGCCTGGAACCACATTTTCTAATTTCAACGACGAGGTCCGCATCGAAGGAGACCACGGAATCTGCTGCCGCTTTGACATGCTGAAGGGAGTGTACCTGGAGCGTATATCCACGTTGCCAAGTTGTGGATTAATGGGAAAGTTCGGAGCTAGAGCAGAATTACGAAACGTCTTACAGGATAAACAACCAGGGTAGATGTGGTTCCAGTATATATGTGTCAAGAGTTTTTGTTTGTTTTTGTGGGCACTGCAACATAGGTGCGGGGGCGCGCAGTTATCGAAGCGCGTGGTACCTACCGTACCCCGGGTTATAAAGCACCATGTACGATAGCCCCGCATAAAGGGTTTCCTATTGGGGGGGGGGGTGATACCGAGGGGGTTTCGTATCAGGGATAACATAGAGTGAGGTGAACAGACCCCAGTCAGGGTGCCGGGGGCGTTAAAGTATGGATAGGAGTGTTAACGAGGGGTGGGACGGTGCCTCAAGCGCCGTGGCTGGCGCGGTCGGGTGTTTCGTTTGTCTGAGCTTTGAGGGTGTTGTTACTGACAAACACGCCGCTGGTTTCGGCCCTCTGTAGTACCAGTTGGGGACCGAGGCACAATAGCAGTAGGCGTACCGGCAGCACAACGAAATATAACGTACCGCTGAAACCGGAATGAATATAACCCTGTAATGTTCGTATCAAAACACAAACCAAACTTGTATAGTTCTGGACAGAGCTTGAGGTGCACCATCTCAAACATATTCCCTGATATATGATATCATGTGCGACATTCCTGGGTACGATCAATCGGCTCATTCGACTACAATCCTTTGATCTCGATGTAGTATCCACCCACGGTCAACCTGCGTCGTGTGGGTCAAGGCCGGCGCATGGGGACGACGATCTCTGATAGGTTCATGCATATGGGCCCATGGTCTAACGGTCGGATAATATGTCCTACCCTCTTGTTCGCCTAAGCCTTCGAAATGCTTCCATTTTGTTCCGTTGAAGAGCGATCGATAGGTTTCTTCGTCTGTTTGGTACACACCAGCGGCCTAGCGTATTTTCACCAAAAGCGTGGCCTTCAAACCAGACGGCACAGGGGCTGGGGTGCTTGGGTCGGACGACTGGTTGTGTGTCGGCTACTCATGGTCTCTCTCGGCCGTACCGTCGCGGGTAGCAGTTTCGGAATTTGAAGACAGTCCCGCTTGGCCCGAGCTGAACGAGCCGCTTGAAATGTTCGCTTGAAATTCCCGGTGTCGATATCCACTTCGGACCTCCACTTTTCAGAAATCTGATTAAAACATCCGCTCTTAAGGCCACGGTGGCTGTCGACCATCCCCTGGGTCCCGCTTGCAATTTTTCGACCAAACAAATATATATATATATATACTAAGGAATAAGAGGCCCTCCCGCCCCCACGGCGGTAGGGCCATTAAAGCAAGTAGTAATGGAGATGATAGAGGCTCAAACTAAAAATAATATGTAGGAATAAATAGGAAACAAATTGACTGCGAATATTCCACAGATGCTCCGAGTACCTTGGAGTAAAGTAAGGAGTATAGGAGATAAAATACTTCAGGTACTTCGTCTACTCGGAGTATTTCGGGGTTCGATACTCCGGGATACTGCTCGTATTCGGAGTATTTCGGGTATGAACACTCTCGATACTGCTTGTACTCGGAGTATTTCGGGGTCCGATACTGCGGGTACTCCTTTTACTCCCGAGTATTTTGGGCTTCAGTACTGCTCATACTCCAAGTACTCCGAGTATTCAGGCCGCCAGTACTCTACTAATACTCTTAAGTACTCGGAGTACGAAATGTACTCGATACTCGGAGTATACTCGGAGTGTGAAGTACGTAATGAGCATTTTGCATCATTTTAAAGACTCGGCCGTCATTCCTCCCAGGTTCTGGGAGCATGTGACTGGCGTCTATAGCATTTCAAAATTCACAGATAGATGCTCCCATTACCTCGGAGTATAATTAGAGTATTTTCGAGAAAAACATACTTAGGTACGTTGCGTACTCGCAGTATTTCGGTGTCCAATACTCTCGATATTCGGGAGTACTCCGAGTAATATAGATGTTTTGACTCCAGTACGGCTTGTACTCGAGGATAAGTACTGCTCATACTGCCAGTACTCGGAGTATTTGGGCCTTCAGTACTACTCATACTTCAAGTACTCCGAGTATTTAGGCCATCAGTACAGTAATACGTACGTACGTATGATATAAATAAATACATATTGCTGCAGCAGCCTTTTTCATACGTACGTATATACAACAGGCACATTTTATGTACGTACGTACGTACGTGCACAGACAGCATGATGACAGCATGATGCAGGCTCATGAGAATGCCACATGAGCATATCACCTGAGCATCGCTGAACGTGATGTATCGACGAAGAGCTATGATTGTGTCTGGTATATGTGATACCTGGTATCATATTATTGCGCCGCATTCGACAAAATGGTCTATTTCTTGCCATCCCTTGGAGAGTGATCGAGATTTGTTGCAAAACCAAAAACAGCAAACACAGCCACCACCACCAACAGCAGCGACACGTTTCTGCTGCTACTGGTGGTCAGCTGGTGGTGGTGTTGGTGGTGGTGGCGGCGGTGCTTGACTTGAGGAGAGTTGTTGGTGCTCTCTGGTACTTGCTACCTGGTACCTGGTAGTATGCGGTGGAATACGATACGAGTACGTAGGCGACCAAAGCGAGGATGGACGATACAATCTACCGCACTGCTGCAATACTCGTACGTAGAGCAGCCGCGAATCGCTGTGGCCATGGCGACAAGCACGGCGCACGTGCGAGTTGTACTACAGTATGCCAGCCTGCGACGTAAGAAGACGGTGCCGGGCATGCCGGCGTAGGGAGAAGCGTGCTTTGAATGTGTGGGAGAAAAAAAAGGATTTGTTCTTTGTTTGCTTTTGCTCCACTCTAAGTTGCTATGATAAAGTGGGCATCAAAGATCACTTGATTAAAGTATTGTTTTTTGGGCATCAGACGAACTATATATAATAGATAGATATGTTTTGACGGTTTCAAATACGGGACTGTCAACTTTCCGCCCAATGAAAGGCTGGCACGTGGCTGATTTAATTTTGAAATCGAGGAAGAGGTATGGCTATCGCTAGGTGGCTTATTTGGGCGGTCATCACGGCGTGGGCCTGCGGCACCATGGCGACTCCACAAGGTGAGGGGACTACCAACTACCCAAAGCAAGGCGAGTGCGGAAATTTGGCTGTTTTTGGTGCGCTATGTGTTGAGAACCAATCGGCTCTCATTTTTGTGTCCGACCGGCCCAGGTTGGGGCTTAGGGCCCTGCACGATAGAGACGCCATTTTTTCTCGCTGGGCGCCTTAGCTAGAGTCCCACTCACAGGTAAGGGTGTTCAAGGCACGGTTGCCTTGTGGCAAGCTGATCGCCGCCCCGCAAACCTTCATTCGGTCACGTACAAGCACTCTTTGGGTAAAGAATGTGGTTATTTGGGTCAAACTAAACCCCTTACCAGCCCGCCGAAGGTACGAGACGCCTCGTGTACATGTCCCGCCCCGCAAACGCCTCTACAGATGCCTTCCACCGGCGACTTTGAACAATATCGCAGCAAAGGGGTCTGCGCGGCCAACTGCTGCGAAACTGGGGCGCGATGCCATGCACAGCAGTAGAATTTCTGATTTTGGTGTTCGATTGGGTTTGAGGCATTTTTGCGCAGGTTCGGGTAGTCGGACCTCCCCACGCAAAATCCAGTGTTTTGGACGGCGTTCTTCTCCGTGAGTTGTACCGCTTCGGCGACGGACCTCGGGGAAGAAAGATAGCTGACGTCTAGAGTAGACGAATGGGGACATACTAAGCCGACGTTATCAGTGACGCAGCGGGGGGGATAAGTGCAATACCGCAAACCTAGCTTTCACTTAAAATTGACCTTTTCCGCTCAAGAAATCCTAAACAGTGTACTGAAATTAGGATGCATAGCCTCGAACAACACCGAAAAAAGGTGCCAATATACTATCTTTGGCTCTGCTGTTCTCCCTAGGTTTAGTATATTAGGCAACGAAACTCGCTGCAGGGAGATAGCTTACATTTAGATGAATATGGGGACATGTGGTTTGTTCGAAGTCGCTGACGTTGCGGGTCGGATAATTTCAATACCGGCTTTAGTATGTATATTCTTGCCCACCCCGACAAAAAACAGGCCATTACACTGTTTTCGGCGCTGCTGTTATCCGTGAGTTCGACACATTCGGCAAACTACCTTGAAGACGAAATATAGCTGGCGTCTAGGCGAATCTAAGAACCTATAATGTAGACGTCATTCCAAACCGTGCGACGAGAAAAAGGTTGATTCTGCAAAATTAGATTCGACATAAAAAAATGTGCTTTCACACGTAAACGGCGAGAATTTCATACCGGCATTAGTATGTGTAGTCCTGTCCACCCCGAAAACAACAGGCCGAAACACTATGTTTCGCGCTGCGGTCCTCAGTGGGTTCGACACATTCGGCAAACTATCTTGACGACGAAATATTGCCCACGGCCTGTACAAAAGCAAGTTCGATCATAGCAAACGAAGTAAATTCCGACAATCTTTGTTTTCTACACTAAAGCAACGCCTTTCGTACAGGCTTGCTTGTCGACACAAAGCAAAGCATGCCATTAATCAACATTTGCCGCTGCTATGCGCTTCACTCAGGAACCGGTTACCGCCCCCCGTACACCCAATCCCCTACGCCGCCTGGTACTGCAGGTGGTTCCGAACCGTGCGCCCAAGAACATAAGCAAGTTATCGCGTCCGTTGATCTTCTCCTTCTGGCGGCCAAGCACCCTGCACGCGGGGACCGGGAAGGATGTCGAGGGAGGATAGATTGCGCGGGTTTTCATCAAGTTTCCAGTCGCACTCGTGTGGGGAATGGGGGGCAGGTCCTGCAAGTGTATGCAACACAGCCGCAGGGGGGTATCTACTCATCCATTTACATCGTAAATTTCCGAAAATCCAACTATTACGGAGGACCATAGTAAATAGGACCAAATATTGTGGGTAAAAACAGGTAAATATATAGGTCCCCAGTAATATTGCGCAGTCAGGATTCTGCCGGGGGAGCCCTATTCATGCAGAGTTCTGCTGTACATATACATGAACATTAGGTAGAGTGCCCACCCCAAAAACAAAATAGATTCACGTACAAGTATAATACTACAGTAGTACCTGGTACTTATAGTGTCAAGAGTTTTTCATCTGTTGTCTGTGATCGACTCTTCGTTCCGTTTTTCGTGTGCTTCGTTGGTCTATGATGTTCGTTTGGTCTCCTCACAATATGACAGTTTCGTGTCGTTTCGGGTGGTAGGTATTTTATAGGTTATTCCGCCGCTTTTGTCTTCCAGGCTGATGTGCTGGCGGATGCCATGATGGCCCCTGGGGCCATCCCCTTTTGCCTCTCCCTGTTGGGACGACTAATACGATGACTTGAAACAATCTCACAAGGTGCTCGAACATGGCCTTTACGAACACTCTAGAGCAGTCGTTAGTTAGTGACCGATGGTACTAGCAGGCTCACGGGTACCGAAGTTGGAGGTTTTCAAGCTCAGGTATCGGAACAGGGCCTTGCTGTCGAGCTGAGAAGAGAAGGCGTGGCAATCTCATATGGAGCTTCTTGGGATGGTCGCTCTTTCGGAGAAAAGCTGTGAAGCAAGGCGCAACAGGGGTCCGGTGGAAGGCAGGAGGAGCCAACCACCGCTGATACAGCAGAGAGGGATGCTGTATCTCGCCATCGTCGGAACGCTCCGACGGTGACACAGGGAGTAGGGAGGGTGGCTTCGGAGGTGAGCTGTTCTCCAAATAATTCTTCGCGTTCAACAATTTTGGGGCAGATCGATGGCGGTACGTTTTCTTTGACGGCGAGACGTTGAGTCGGTGTGAGTATTACTGCTGTAAAATGCAAGAGCTCCACCGCTTCGAAACCGTTCTTGAGAGGTCCGTACGTTTGAGTTGGGGTTGACGGGAGCGATTCTGTTATGGCCCAGGGAGCAACAACCTTGATGTATGTACGAAAGAAAGCATGATGGCCTGGTTGCTTCTGTTCCAAGCTTTCTCCGCAGCCATGCTCGTACCAATACCTGGTAGTATTGTGGCGAGGTGAATGCCCCGGCGTTGTATGGGGAGATAGTATTTTGCGATCGTGGAGGATCCTGCAGTCGATGCCGTGGAGCCGGCGTCGTCAGCTACTGCTGCTGTACGCTGTACAGCAGTAGCTAAAGCCCTACGGTGTAACAGCTGTAGGCAGGGAGTAGCAGAAGCTTACGTCCTACGTACGGTGGGAGTATAACCGTACCCACCCCCGCCGTGTACGAGTATAGCGGAAAAAGGGGGGACGGACAGCAGCTAGCTGCGAAAAGCCCCAAGGAGGGAGCAAATCTTTGGGCACCCCCGTTGTGTGGATCGATGCGGGGCGAAAGTGCGGCGTGGCCGCACACACTCCACTACGGGGAGATACGTGGCGGAATGAGCGATGCTGTGGAAACGGTAGCGTTCTAACGGAGCAGGTACTGCTGTACACAGCAGTAGCTGAAAGTCCCTCGGTGGTAACCGCGGGCACCCTCGCCGTATGTAGCGGAAAGGGGGTTTCCAAGTCGGACGGCATTCATTTTTGTTTTTGCCGTACGCGCTTCACTTCAAAATGTTGGTTGTGGAGGCAGCAGATATGGGGTTATCGCACAGCGAGGGAAAACATGTTTGCAAAGGAGTTTCGCGAGAAGACGCATGGCCGCCAAGCTGTGCGCCACCAGCCGTGAGCAATTTTGTTGGGTAAAGCCGCGCGATGTAATATAATCACGTGCCCTCTGCTGCGGGGAGTTTAGTGGCGGAGGAGCGGGTGCGTGGATATCGGGTGCTGACTGCGCAGCAGTACTAAAAACCGAGGGGAAAAGCGTCCGCATGGCAACAAGTCGAGCGGGTTAATAGCCGCACGCACTCCATGACAGCAGCAGCAGACAGCAGCAGCGGGAAGGGTGGAGGGGACAAACGTGGATATCGCCAGCTGGAGCTTGTTGTGTTTCGGCAACATCGCGGGGCGAGGGTTAACGCCTGGTCTTTCTGGTGGGTATTCGTGAGAATGATCATTTTGTTTTCGCGATTGAATACACCTGTCGGTCGAAATTAATTGAACAATGTTTTTGATCGTACGAATTTGGAGAATTATCATTTGCGACTAGATAGGATTTATGAATGGTATGATGTCATTCTTTCCGGGTAAGTCGTGTATGATAGATATCGTTTGCGGCGTGTTAGGGATTTCTGAATTATATGGGATTTATCGTTCTTCCCGGGTAAGTGGTGAATGGTATATAAGAGATGTATTGTTTTTCACTTGGTAGGGATCTCTGAATGGTATGGAATGTATTTTTCAACCCGGGAAAGTCGTTTGAATGGTACGAAAGTAGAATATCGTCTAGGTTCATTCTGGATGGTATACGTAGCCCTATCCCCCTGGTAATTTTTAGGAAGTGTATTTTCATGTTCAAAACAAACAGTCCTTGTAAATCCAACGGTACGTTTCCTTGGTTTAGGCAAAAACCAGATGTGACTGGTCGAACTGATTTTTTTTTTTTGTTAATGGTTTGGAGGGAGTGCGGTTACGTAGGTACGCCCTGAGGGGTGCATTCCTGTTGAGAGATATTATTGGTGGTTACTGGTTTGTTTGATTAATGCAGCATATATTTTGTTTGTAAATATTTACTGGTTGCAGAATAAGGGAGGGTATGCATATTCATTCATTATTCGTTATTCTAACACCAGTATTATCTGCGAACTTGGTGGATTTGTTCGCAAGGGTGAAAAATGGAATATTAGATGCGTTCATATGATCAGATAGCTTTAGTAGCTGGGAGGGCTTGGGCTGTTCGTGGTAACAACACATCGATGTTTCTTTATCCGTTTGATAGGAGCTACTGTAGTACGTATACAAAAGCCAAAAAGAGAGTATTTTCGGTTTTATGGTGTATCACGAGCGACTATTATTTTGGGTAATTGTAGCGTCTGGTAAATTCTATGTTATGCGGAGAAGGTTTATGCCAAATCGCTTTATCGTTACGATCTGTGTATCTACGGCGGTAGCAGGGGCAAAAAAACTTTTTTGTCCGGAAGACCTCGCGATTCTGGTATTATGTCTTCGCCTTAGTTTTTGCTTTGAGCGCGGCTGTTGTAGTCTCGTACCTGGTATGTGATTGCAATAGTTTTTGAGTGGGAGTTTGGAAGAGGTTTTTGCTCGTTGGGACGGGTTTCCTCTTGCCATTTTCGTTGACTTTGGTGATGGAGTCGATTGAGTTCTATTGTTGATCGTTGCTCTGTTATCACTGTATTGTAAAGAGCCAGGGAGGGTGTTCGTTTGGTCTCTTCACAATATGACAGTTTCGTGTCGTTTCGGGTGGTAGGTATTTTATAGGGTTATTCCGCCGCTTTCGTCTTCAGCTGCTGATGTGCTGGCGGATGCCATGATGGCCTCCTGGGGCATCCTCTTTTGCCTCTCCCTGTTGGGACGACTAATACGATGACTTGAAACCATCTCACAAGGTTTGGCGGTCGGAACATGGCTTTACGGAACACTATTAATGGGGAGGGTGTCGGATGGTGAGGGGGATGGGGGTGCACTCGATATTTACGCATGGCCATAGTTGGGCGGGGGAGAGCGTTTTTTTTTATGAAGGGTTTTTCAAGTATGCATTTTGCAAGAGGGTGCTTATTAGTATTCACTGGACGACCTTACCTGTCTGTGCATTATTGATCGCAGTATGCCTTTTTTATGTTCGTTAGTTTTCCGTGTCTCCCGCTACCTGATTTTCCCAGCAAGCCTTGTATACATGGTATATACTATACCTGGTATATACTATTGATAATATGCATACTCATATATACAACTCCTGCTGCTGTACGAGGTATCGTACGGAGTATTATACGTATACATAAATATCTGGTTCGTATACAGAAAAAAACGAAGACACATCATCTACAGTATATATGTACATATTTATATGTACGTACGTACATACATACCTGTATATATAGCCAGGTATGATGTTACAAGATAATTGGTACTACTACGTACGTACTTGTAGTCTGAACAATAATGTAACTTTTGATGTTGAATGCGTACGAGTATCCGGAAGGATGCGTACGTACGTATAAAGTACCAAAAGAAGAGCAAAATACAAGGACAAACCAGGCCTCAAAACCGTACGTAGAATTTATCTTTCGACGCACACGGCAGCGGTACCTACCTGGACAGTACACACGCACAAAGAGGATACCATCGCTCGTACAACACGCTCCGCTGCAACCGTCAGGGCTCTCGTCGTCGCTGGACAGGGGCACCATGCTTTCCATGTTCTCAAAAATGCTTCATGTGTCCCTCGGCTTTCCTTGGGGATTTTTTCCACACCCTTTCGGGAAGCATCTCGTCTCCTACTCTTCTTCCGGCTGCGGGAGAGGAAGCACCGCCCGAGAGGGAAGCCGATGGACCACCCTCGGCCTTTGAGCGCTTGGCCGCTTGCGACTGACCGTCGGCAATGATCAAGAGGGTTGAAGAGGGATTGCTGGGATGACGGCACCGTGTGTGTCGCCGTGTGTGCGTCGTGCTGCTACGTACTCGTACTGCTGTGAACTGGTTCATGATCACATCATCAGTCTATTTTCTAGTTGTTTTTAAAATTAGTTCGATTTTCACGGTACACCAAATTGACCCCAAAAATTCAGGAGATAATTGCGAATAGACCGGGCGAATCAAGCACGCCGCTTCTATACAAAACCGGGAGTCTTGGCTGAAGGAAAGACCGTCACCTTAAGAATTGGTTTGATATGTCGTATCGTGTTTAAGTAGCGTGTTCAGAATTCCATTCGAGAATCTGCTTCAGGAATCCGTGTTTCATAATTTTTTTCAGCTTAGATCGCCCGCTCCAAGTATCCGCTTTAGATTCTGCTATATATATATGCTTAGTCGTTTGTACCTCAAACGCTCGTCGTTTGGATACATGCTCCTTCTCCGTAGCAAATCAGCGCTTCATGTACTGATACCTGCCGCTTTATCAACACGTCTGAATCACCTGCCCAATGTATTCGCTCCCAGCGTCCATTGCTACGTTTCTGTGGGCAAGTTAAACAACGATAGTTCGCCTTCGAGACAGCCCAGATACAGTTATGTTTTTACCCTCCCACGTAACCCTTGCCTCCCTCAAATTTCCCAAACGGAACCTCTTTTGGGTAGCCTCGCATTACCAATGAGGACCACGGCCCCCGAAGAAGATATCCTCCGCTTTCGCACCGCCGTGTCGACTTTACCATGCCAATCTTGGCGAGTACGCCTGCGTACGAAAGCATGAGATAACCTTCGCGGTGTTTTGTTTCTTCGATCCGATGCAGCGGAGGAGCAGCCGGCGGTGAGCCGTCGGCAGTACGGCGAGATCGGGCCATGGTGGCGCTCCACGTGACGCATCCGTATAGCATGGCCTTCGTTACCTCAGTTTCAAGCACCCGTACTTTGAACCGGAGCGGTGTATCCGCGAACAACAACGGACGAATATCCGGGCAGGCTGGCTTGGTCGGACAGTGACAAGCGATACCGTCTGAATGGTAGGTTGGCCGGCAGCATCCACCGGTGGGTCTCGACAATCGGGTCGTAGTTTTCGAAAACCGTGCCCCCCAAGATGCACACAGTTAGCCGTTTGGTTGTACATCTCTGGCCGGTTGCGTCCGTATCGAACGTGGCTCTGTCTACAAGGTTTCGAATTGGCTTTCGAAACTGTCAATCCAAACGCAGAGTGCTCTGCAACGATATCTTCCATCCTTTCCACAAGGCTGTTCCTCCCTATGGAAACGATGCCGGCGTCCTCTGCATACAGCACTCCCCGTTTGTGTAAGGCTGCGTCATGGACTCATGCGGTTTAACTCACCCTTTGTCCGGCCTTCTTCACTCCTACCCCACCCCTCCCTGCACGCTTTATAGGTTTCAATACATCTGCACTGGGGCTAAAACGTCAATATAGCAAATGTTGAACCAGGTCCGAACATTCGTCATCATCAATCCGGAGGCGCGCTCGCATTCCATCGTGGACGCGGCTAATAACTTCGAGCGTTTCTGGTAACACGCCCGACCCATCGAGTACGATCCACAAGAGAGTCCGGTCGACTGAGTTGTATGGCTTGATAATATCGACGAAGCCCACACAGAGAGGAATGCACATTATTTGTCTTTTTCGTGGCACGTGTCGCGAAATATCGCGACACGTCGCGATACCCCACGACGTGTCGCGGCGAGTGTCGCTAACCCTAACCCTGACCCTCCGTGTCGCGGCGTGCCGCGGCAGCGTCCGCGGCGTGACGTGCCACGAAAAAGTCAAATAATGTAGATCCGTGTTTTTGTCCGGACGTTCGAACAGTCAGTGTGAAAATCGATGTCGGTACAGTCCGGCCGTGCAGAACAATAAACACGTCTTGGATTTCTAACACCGATACGCCCACGTGTGTCTTCGGGTGCCAGGCTCGATATTGTTCCGGTTTGGTGCCCTGGAGTATTGGAAGATTCCGTACGATAGATACCACATGGTGGTCACGGGTTCCTCCGTGGCTGTTCGTGGTGCTTTCCTTGTGCCTGCCTGTGTTGCCTCAGTGTCTTCATCTCATCAGCTCCGTGCTGGTATCAGAGCACCCTGCAGTGTGCCGACCTGTTCGCCAGGCTTCCTGTTCTGGTCTCAGCTTGATCATGTTCGCAATGGCCTGATGCGTGGCGTCCATCTCGCCAGCCTTCCTTTCCTTGTTGAGCTCGATCACTTGTGCGCGGTCGCGTGAAGCGTGCCGATTTAGTTTCAGCTGGGAGCAATCCCACGGTAGGGGTACCACTTTTAGGCTCAATATTTTCTGACCGGTTGTGCTCCTCACGTGAGTAACCAACGGATACTATTATGATTGTACTGGTATATTTGTTTTTTGGACTACCGCATTGGAAGGTTTGGTCGGGTTGCGCGAGCGATCGTTTCCGAAGTCATGTTTCGGGCGAGATATTGAGCTTCTCATGTGAGGAGCTCAGCAAATTCTGCTGCGCCCCTACCGTGGGATGACTCCTGGCTCCCTTTTGCTCGCTGAGCTTGATCCCGCTCGCGGGTCTTCCGACGCGTGCCGACCTGTACTCGCTGGGATTCGTGTTTTGTCGTCGATATCGATTTCGTGCGTGGATAGCCTAAAGCATGTTGTTGGCTCCATGTCGGGCGCATGACGCGCCCTTACACAGGCGGTCTGGGTCAAGGTGCTGGAGCGCTCCTCGATATAGACATAAACCACATACTGTAGTTCAGTATACATATATTATCGGACCTCGAAGTAGAAGTAAAGCAGCCAGCAAGCACGGGACCACACAGGCGGAGAAAGCTGGGCCGTACTTCCACCTCAATAAAGCCTCATCAAGTATATGGGCTCCCTAACGCCTGTAATGGTCATCGTACCTGTGATTTTGTTTGCAAGCATAAACAACATCTTCCCTGCTTGGCAATCGATACTGGGCGACACCACACATCCGCAGTATGTATCCCAAACAAGTGTACAGTCCCATCAATAAACATCCGTCATACATGGTGAACGACATGGCAATAAAGAGTCGCAATAGCATGATCACTTCACAACCACTCCGAAAACCGGAAATCAATATCACAAATCTCAAATTCAAAGCCAAGTACCAAGTACCGAATACGACAAGATTCATGAAAAACCTCAAGCAAAATCAAAGTACCGAACGAACAAGAAATTCAAGAAAATTCATTCAAATTGAAATACCAAAATATAAACCATACTGGGATTAGCTTCAGTGCCTCCTTGACAGTCAACAATACAGTTCCCGATCACGGTTCGGCCGTATGAAGCAGAGACGATACAAAACGAGTAAATCCGTACAGCAGTATCCACTATTATATGATGTAAACAGGCAGAATTTGCAATACCCGCAAACCATCAATAAAAAGCACAAAACCCAAGCTTAAACCCCCACAGCCCAGAAACCCTAGAAACCCAATCGAAATCCTCCATTCTCAAATCTTCGTTCAATCAATCAACCAATCAATTTATTACGTGCATACCAGATGACATATCCATTACGAAGTGTCAAAAGGAAGTCTCAGTAATATCAAGTCAATATCTTCGAGGTGAACAACCCAATGCTATTAATGTAACACCTCGGTAATTTCCAAGGAATAGTTGTACTAGCCTTGTACACCCTGTGCCCAGCCTTGGGACATTGCCATTCCAATCTCACTGTTTCCCCTTTCATACGCAAACATAATCTATCCGAGCGTACTATGGTTTCAAACTTACAGCAGTAGTAGGTATTTATGCCAACTTTTCATCGGGGTAACATAATGCCCCCTCGCCTTAAGCTGCTGGTATAATCAAGGACCTTAGATCGATTTTCCACACAAGGAAAGTTGATGCATGACAGGGCGAGGAACCGGGTGCATGACAAGCTCCGAAGTGTTATATTATATCACCAAACAACAACGAGTCGAGAACAACATTTTAAACCAAGCAATTAGCCGTGAGTTCGCGGAAAGACGAAACGCATTCATGTATTCATCAAGATTCGGATGCCGTGATCAGACAGGTGCGAGAACATATGTCATGCTTCGCCAGCAAGGAACACAGAGTCGCTGCTGTATGACTACGTGATTGAAACATCTACCCAGCCTGTTCGCCTCCTGTTTTAAGTACGTACGTACATAGCATGCGTGCTACATAACGTTCAGAACCATCTGCCACCTGTTAACTGTTCCGCCACGACGGGGGGGGAGGGGGGCGGAAGAACACGCATACAGCAGTCAATCTGCATTCGTCCAACATATTTTCACTCAGTATCAATACTCCCATGGCATAAAATAACGTCCCAGCACATTACCACACACGATAATCATATGTGTGCCACAGAAGGTACGTAGTGCTTTTTACTTGGTACCTGGTACCTGGTAAAACGCAGTGTCGTTTTGTATATGCATGGGTGTACGACCCTCATACTCAGAAACCCCCCGGCACATAAAACACTATCGTTTACAGCAGGTACACAAAACAAGCAGCACAGCAGTAATTGATTTTCTGCCATCCCCTATCCTGCTACTCTTCAACCAAATATCACCAATACCTACGTGCCCACCAAAATGTTTGGGGAACAGAGGGAGGGAAGGAGGGAGGGAGGGAGGGAGAGGGGGCGAGGCATTTATTTCCACTGCTGCGGCATTTTTCCTGCTGCGGCATTTTTTTAAGGCCGAAAACTATTATCCAACTGCAATTATCCAGTACTCTGGCCCTAGGGTACAAATTTACGTATGCGGCCATACGCCCATAAACCGCACGAGGCACCGTGCGCTCATACCTGGTATACCTGGTGTTCTCACAGCAGTAAAGTACTTCGCGTTTAAATAGCAAAGACATCGCAGGCAGACAGAATAGCCATATGAGCATGTTCCAAGTACCTTCCCCAGCTGATTAAAAACAGGTCCAAGTAAAAGTTACAGTATACTTGCTGCATGTTGGCTTCTATTATACGTATACTGTGTTGTTATCTGACAAGGTCAGTGCGTGCAGTATGGTAGCACAGCATCCGGGAAGCAGGGCACACAACTGAAACAGAATGCCGGCTAGTCAAGTGCTTGTCAAGTGCGTCCTCAGTCCTATCATGTACGTACCAATCATCCCGCGCCAAGAACGAAACACACTACTGTAGAACAAACTACGTACTCGTATTCAGCAGTAGTAGTAGGTGGTCAACAAGAATACTCCTAGCTCGTACGATGCACCTACTACGTACACCTGAACAATAGCACCATCGTTCGTACCAAAAACAACAAAAGCAAGAAAACCCTTCGATCGATCCTTCCCCAAGCAACCAATAAAGCAGCACAAAAAAGCGTATACCTCAATCCGGGCTGAAAGGAGGCATGAGCCCACCACCCAGGCGCCACCGCGGCCCAGCTTGTTTGCTGGTGCAAACACAACCTTGCTGTAGGTGGTGATGCTCGTCTCTCCCCCGCACCTACTTGACCCCTGCTGCTGTTGCTTCTGCTCGCTAGCCGTATATTTCCCTTCTTCCTCTTTTTGCCCCTCCACCTCAACCACCGTTTCCACCTCTTCCTTCTCCTTGCGGTTTTCGTATGATACCAGGGCTCGGTGCGCCAGTACCAAACGGCTTTCCACTACCAGGGCGTGCGGTTCCGCCTCGAGGTCTACGCTCATTCCTACCGCGGGCGGCGGCTGTGACGGCGGCAGAGGCAGCGGCAGCGGCAGAGGCGATGGCAATGGCTGATGCTCCTGCTGCTCGCCCGTCCCGACGCCGTCCTCTTCGTTTCCTTCATCTCCTCTCCTTTTCCCTCGGTCAACCATCCTTTTCTCTTCTGCACTTACTCTATGCTCCTCTCCTAGAACCCCCCTGCCACTGCATCCAGTACATGCCACCATCTCATCCACCACGTTCTCCTTCGCATATGACGGAATCACCTTCGTTAGCGCTGGGTGGGTTTCGACGTGGCGCGCAGGCGGAGTGACCTGCGCTTGCGCGCCCGGACTCACCCAACACATTGACTCAATAGTGCTACTCTTCTCAATCGGAGGCGGCAGCTGTACGGCTTCCTGGCGTCGCCTGTCTTCTGCACTGCTATCGTCGTCGCTCCGAGAGATCTGCTCTCCACCTAGCACCTTAGCTTGTTCTTCTCTCTCTCCGTCTGCCCTTTTTTTTTCTTTTGTTTCTCTCGTAACTTCCTCATCATATTTGAGGGTTGGGACAGAGCAGGTATGGTTTACAGCAGAGGTGAACGTGCCTGCTTGGGCCTCCTGCCCTTCTTGCGGCACGGTCATCCTGACCGTTGTCCTCCTCTGCTCTGTCGTTACCCTCTTCTAGTCAGCACGCTGGGCCTCGCTCGTCGCGGCTTCCAGCTTCGCTGCTAACTCTCTCATCATCACCCCAACCTCCCGAAGGGCTTCCTCCAACCTTGCTGCTGCTGCCAACTGCTGCGGCTGCTGCTGCTCCAGCTGCTGCTGCCGCTGCTCGCCTGCGTTGCTCGTGCCTCGAGCAACAAGCGGATCCACCAGCGTCGGCTCACGTCTGGCCGAGGCGGCACGCTGCTGTTGCTGCGGCCGTATCGTGTGTATGACCTCTGGCCTCCACTTTATACGCTGCTGTCGTGAAGAAATCCGATAATCCACCTCGTTGAGACGGGCCCTCTCCTTTGCGAACACCGTTTCCCTTCCAGTACGCGCGGCCCAAGCTCCTTCATAGTGCACGATGCGTTCGACCAGAACGAGGCGCTCGAGGGACAGCTTGTCCACGATCCCCATCAGCTGCACCGTCGGCCACCTCTCAGTATCCAACAACTCTCTCCAGAGCTCGAGATCACTCTCACCCCGTCCATTAGCTCTCCACTAAGCACTCTCTGATTCCGTGTCATTAATCTTGATGCGGCAAGACCCGCTCTCCGAGGGCTGTACCATCTGATGCCACTAGCACCCCGAGATTATCGACGACCCGCTATAATAGCGTGTTGATTCACAATCTCGGGCGCATGACGGGCCTTTACGCAGGCGGACAGGGTCAAGGTCCTGGAGCGCTCCTCGATGTAGACATAAACCACGTAGTTCAGAATATATATACTGTATATATTATTGGACCTCGAAGTAGAAGTGAAGTAGCCAGTAAACACGGGGCCACACAAACGGAGAATACTGGCCCGTTTTTCCACCTCAATGAAGCCTCATCAAGTATGTTAACTTCCCAATACCTGTAACGGTCACGGTACCTGTGGTATCTATTGCCAGCACAATCAACACGTGGCGTTAGCTCGACTCACGTTGGGTTCCAAGCTTGTTGCGCGGTGTTCCAGCATTAGCACCAGTCTAAAGCTTCACCAGGGGGTTCCCCTGCGCTGTGTGCTACACACTCACGGCGCTCAACACTTGATTCGAATGGTGAGTGCACACTCAGGTGGCTGACCGATAACGGTCTACGGTGGGTAACATAGAGTCGTCGTCAGACGAGCTCGATCAGCACAGACGGTGTTTTGGACGCGAATGGTGATATGCTGAAGCTGGTGCTCATTGGGCAAACATATGCTTATAATGCGATGAACGAACTGCAGACCGTGCAAATGCGGATGTGAGGAGCGAACAAAGGGGTCACCCCTGGTGTCCTTCTTCTACCTACGACAATATCCGTCTCGTACGGCAACTTAAAATATTACGCACTTTACCTTAGTCACACGTATGTGCTGTACCCTACGTTTGAACGGACGCGACTCTAATCAACAAGTAACTCCGGAGACTTGTCGCTCCAAACGGCCCTCCCTACTGTACGTACGACTAGTAAGCAGCATTCTGCATTCCTAAGATACACCGAGAAATCTTCAGAACGAGGTTACTGCGCACCTACCGGGTGGTTAAAATGGATCTCTGAAGGATTCCACTCTTCAACAGCGTCGACCGTTGCGGTCTAAAGACGCACTCATCCTCTGGTAGGATATCCTCCCGTTCGCAGAAAACGGCGCAGGCGGTTGGCGATTACCGCGAGGAGAACCTTGGCAGCGTATCTCACGAGCGAGGTGCCTCAGAAGGTACTGCACTCCGCCCGACCATTATACGTGTGCCGCACCATCATCGTCGCATCGTATCACTCCCGCGATACGGCCCGGCCCGGCCTTGTATGGCGACGACACTGCCGTGGAACTGGCCTAGTATACAGCGGTTACCATCGCGATCGTATTTTGTTTCGTCTATATATATAAATATATTATCCTGCATTTCATGGCCTCCCCCTCCGTGAGTAAAACAAGACAAACAAAACAAACCAAAACTGATCGGCAGGGCCGAACTTACAGCGAAACTATTTAGTTGGCGTATCATACGCGTCGCGAACGTTCTCTACAGCTACTCCTCAAACACCAACTTGTCTTTCCCTACGCTGCCATTGTCGCATATCCTGTTCCATCCCAGACACGCGACGGTGAGCCTGACCAAGGCGATGCAGTAGAACGCGAGGTGGTAGTCGAAAGGAAAGGGGTGGTTGCCGTCGATGGAATAGGCGAAGAGCGCCGATGCCGCGGCGGGGGAGATCGACCGCGCGACAGAGGTCGTGGTATTCAATATCCCGTTTATCTCCCCGCGTCGGTCCGGCCCCGTGGCGTTGTTGATGGCCAACGATACGCCAATGTAAAACTGGTGGCGGGGGGGGGGGCACGTTGAACGAGCACGCGGCGACAACACAAGACACACGATGGGCACGCGTTTGGGCTTTGACCACGCTGCGAATTATACAAGCTGCATAGATGTACCCTGCCTGCGTCGCTCCATAGATACGCAAAGTTTCTGGAGCCCGATTACTAACGATTCCTCTCTAGAGCAGTTTATATGTTCCCTATCTCCCTTGAAGAAGGAGGAGAAGGAGGAGATCCGGCATAAGGTATTACAAGTCGGTATGTTACTGACGCGGGCAATGGTAAGGATAGACTCCGAATTTTCCTGAGACCGCTTGCTTGGTCAGCTGCACGATTACAGCTCTCGAAACGTCAAACCGAATGTTAGCATCGCGAAGCGAAATCAGGAACACAGTCCCAGGAAATAGGTGCTGTAGACGACAGGTATTGTGAAAAACGCAATGGATCCAATGATACTGGATAGCTCCCCAGTGAACCAGCGTTTGAAACATGGTTTGATGCTCCGGCGAGTAGGCAGAATAATTCTTACAAGCTCATCACCCTTCCACCTTCCTAATAATCTATCGCCCAACGTTCGCTTTGCAGGAGCAGCCCGTTGACGCGACCTGAACCCCGAGGAAACAGCCCGTCAGTCCTAGGTCGGTCAAACGTTGCTCAGCATACCCCTATCATCGCAGCACGTGTCAATTGTGGGACGTCCAAAACGTACCGGTACTAGCCCCTGGGATCTCCTTCCATGTGCATCTCCACCAATCGCCAAGCTCGACAGCTATACCGTAAGAGTGCGGGTTGTCGCACATTGGTTTGATAACACCCACCATACGAGCTCGAGTTTTTCCAGAACGGCCAAAACATTTTGCGGATATGGAACAGAAGTGCTTTCGGAAATGTCTGGTACCATAGAGACATCCGAAAATACAGTGTTTGGCTTTGACACCCTTACACCGTTACCGAGAAAAACGCGCGATGAAGAAAACCGACAGCTACACCCCTGTGCGATAACCCGCGCTTCCTTACTGTATCGAGTAGAGCCTGCTTTGCCTTCAGACAGGTGGTGCCGTAGGGGGTCACGTGTAGGTCCTATTTTTTCAGCCGCTGCTTAGAGTCACTCAGGCGGAGCCACGTGTCCGAGAGTTTCGTTTACGCGGTGGCGGAAACGGGGATCAGCGCCCCCACGGTAACAACAGTCTTGGACAGCGCGCCCTCGAATGAAAACACACCAATCACTGTGACGTGGTTGTAGTTATGAAATTGTCGCTAAGCAGTAACCGAAACATCAAAGGGTACACACGGGGATACTCTTCGATTTGTGTATCATCCCGTATACACACGCATACATATACAAACGTTAGCAGTGTATCTACCTGCCAGACCCAGCCGGGCCCGGCTACACAGCCCCCCCCGCCCCCACACCCTCTCGCTGAATCTTGCCGGTGCATGTAAAGTATAGCAAACATAGGGACAACAAGCACCCACCGGATCGGAAGCCGCCAAATCAAAGAACAGAAGGACGGCCGCCAAGGCCTGAAGCAGGAGTCCCGTGCTGCTTATGTTCGAGAGAAGGGGGATGATGAAGTACATGGGAACTTCGACGATCGAGCCCAGCCTCTGGCACAGCCTAACACCAAACCGCTGAGTTAAGAATGGCAAACCAAAGAGCACGAAGACCAGAAGCATTATTCCGCACGCGAAGAACACCTGTCAGAGCGCGCGATGGCGATGGGAGGCGTGTGCGGGAGGGAGGGCGGGGGGGGGGCGTACACATTTGATGGTTACTTTAATCAATTGACCATTGACCGCGCATCCCTTTCGAGGCGGAGCACGGGGAGGCGCAAGCAGGCAGGCGCATCCAATCGCTCGCGGCATCCGAATATTGAATATTCGATAGGTATTAGCGGTACGCACCCGGTATGTCAGTAGAGAGGGGTAAAAGTACCGTCGTGTTTTGCTTAGGTCAATCTGTATCGCTCCTGACTGTTTCGAGAGGCTCTTGGAGAGACCTGTCAGTGCGAAAATATAGGCGCACGGATCGGTTATGCGTCGCTGCGTACGCAACGGAGGACCGTTCGATACCAGTCGATTTCAGCCGAAGCTGTCGTGCACCATCTAGCAAACGCACACTGCGACCATTGGAACGCCTGGAGCTCACGCGAAATACGCTAAACAGGTGCGCAGTTGACGGTACCATCGTGCAGAGCGCCTGAAGGTCCAGACGAAGGGCGTGAGACCACGTAGATTCTTCATTGGATGGACAGCAACGCAGGGGAACGGGACGTCCAGCTCAAGACCCCGGCGGCGGAAACCGTCGGCATTCTTAGACAGGGTATGATATTTCTATACAAAGCGAATTTAAGTTGACTGCTTTAGGACCTTGTGCGGAAACATTAATTGAAGTTTTAGTTGCATATTGTTTTCTCAGCAGGTAAATCACTGGTGGCTGCGCGCAAGGTAGTGCTTGCGGAGACATTACATAATATAGCAACCACCACAAAGTGTCTAGAACATTAACAGCCTGTATGCCTAATGGTGTGCTGCAGTGTTCAAATGTCTTCACAAGGATGATTTTACATCCACTTCGTCGAAGGGTTGAGGGTTCCGGGCGTATTGTAGTAACTTACCTGTCCGATTTCCTTAGCCGACCAATCCAGTCCACCTTTGGCCACGGTGCTGAGGGTCCACAGGGTGAATACCGCCTCCAAGCCGGTGTACGTAAGCTGAACCGTAGCGTGTATGACGTCGGGGGGGGGGCGGGGGGGGGCGTACTCATTTGTTGCTTGCCTTAGGCATTTGACCATTGACCACGCATCCCTTTCGAGACGGAGCACCGTTCCTACTCCTAATAGAGACACCTCCAACAATATGACGTCGGGGGGGGTGAGAAATAAGGTGGGAGATATTTATGGTAGTGGCACGCCTTGGACATCAGTCCTGCTCGCGGTACATTATCGACAGCGTCCACGCGTTCTATGACGAGTGAGATGGGGGGCAGCCGTATTCGGACGAACTACTTCAGACTGACTTTACTATTGATAGTGTGCTCCTTATCCCAATGTCTTTGGACTACTCTTCATCAGTAGGGAGATGAACTTCAAATAAATTCGTGATGAGACCTAGAGCAGGACGCGTGCTATCACACGATAGAGGTATATATCGTTATTTGGCTCAAACGTCTCCTGAATGACGGGGAGCCTTAACCCCGAAATCGTCGAAATTTCATTCCTGTTTGGCAATGTTCGTTTCAGTTTATACTTGGGACATGGGGGTGTTCGTCGGGTGGCGAGCCCGAGAGAAGCGCAATTGGTTGATACACATGTTGGTAACAAATCAAGCGCGGTTGGGGTTGTGCGGTAGTAATACCTTGCACGTACCTCAAATTGCCGCCGACTCGCGAAAGCTAAACTGAACTGTTTTGGCACTTCAAGGCCAGCCTAAGCCCTTTTTAACCCTCCTACGTGACGCACCCACCTTTCTACTCTAGTATTACCAGGGTACGGTAGAGGTGTACCATGTTATATCTGAAGTTTTCCTCACGTGAGGAGCTCTGCACTGATCGCAAGTCAAAAACTGATTTTTTGATTGAAATAAAAGTGCTACCCGACGTGAAACAATGAAAATGTTTGCAGCACACTAATAAAATTCCACTGATTTTGGGTAAGGAAGCCGCGTCATTCAGAAAACATCCAGCCAAAATAGGGTATACCTCTACCGTAGCACAACTCAATGTCATGGCGTACACCTCCTTCCCTCCTCTCCCCTCCACGGCCAACACGTGTTGTTTTACACATCAGACCCAACGAACCCACAAAGAAGGGTAAACAAGAATTGTGTGACAGGCGCGTACCGAGTAAATGAAGTCGATCATCAGGAGTATGCGGATGTGCTGTTGCCTCAGCAAGCTCTTGGGCTTGGCACCCCCAGCGTTTCGCTCGAGACTTTCGGCATTAGAGCCCGGTCCCTTTTTTTCATCGGTCGTTGTCGTGGACAACTCAACCTGCATCCACGACGGTACCCTGGGATCGTTAGCCTCAACCACCACCAGCGGCAACTCAGGTGTCGTCTCCGTCGTTGAACTGCCGTCCGTATTGCCGCTACCATCGCCACCGCCGCGGCGGCACCAAGACCAGATGGACAGGCAGGAGCTGTTCATGTTTGGCGGGAAACGGAAGAAACGGGAAAGCGGTCGCCGTCAGGCCGAGAGGGGAAAAGAGCAAGCATAAGACTGATCCACCACCAAATGTGCGCAGGGAACTGGATTGGCGTTGAGGAAGCGGGAGAAGCGTACCACGCGGGGAGGGGGGGGGGCGTCGGCAGGTATAGCCAATGGCGAAAGGTTACTCCGCCGCCAAGGGTGCATGAGTTCACATCTACTGTCGCAGAATGGTTTCCAGCTGCTCGTTAGGTGCCTGTGCGTTGCCTACATAGGTTGCGCGATATAAACAGAGAGGAAGAGACACACTCGTGCGAGCTGCTGTGTTATAGAACGGCGAGATTGCAGCGTGGCGGATGGTTGGACTCATCGGGCGCTACCGAGACGTACGGCAGGCAACAGCATTCTGCGCTTAGGATCGACAGGGATAATACTACAAACGTAGACACGGTGGCGACACCCAGTGTCGTGCAACTGTGCTGGTCGTTAGGTTTGGTGCTGACGCATGCTACGATAGAGGTGCACCATGTTATTTCTGAGCTCCTCACTTAAGGAGCGTCATACCTCACCGGAACAATGATTTTGGAGGAAAATAAAAGTGCTGCCGGATGAGAAATCTCAGGACCGAAGTATATTTTGAAACAATATTCGTCACAAAAATGAAAGTCAGACGAATTTGGGTTAAGGAGCCCGATCGTTCAGAAAACTATTCAGCCAAAAAGTGCTACCTCTATCGTAGCACGCGTCTGGCTGTTGCTGTTGCTGTCGTTCATGTTCAATTGCTATTGTTGCTGTTGTTCCTACCGTTTTCCATGTCAAAACGTTACCAGTGTTCATTGAGCGCCCACACTCACGAAGACAAAAATACGGAACGACACAAGCATGGTTTCTTACATTGTTCTCTTTCTGCACTACGCGGCCGCCAGCTTGCCTCATGCGGCACGCTAGGGTAGGAGTGCACCATGCTATAGGCGTTCCTGGGGTGTCCTCACTCGTGAAACTCTCTACCCTAAATATCACCCAACCCCGAATATTAATATAACTTGTACCTGGTACGCTTTATCCGGATCGACCAAGCCCATAGCCTATTATCATATATATGTCGCTAGTGTAGTATATATAATGTCGACAACATGCCTTATTAGGTAGTTCTGCAGTTATGAAGCATGTCTTAAGGTCAGAAATAGTTTGTCGGAAAAATTTCACTGCGACTACTATATTTGCACGCGTCCTATTGCAAAAATAACCTGGCCTGTCGAGAACGACCAAAACAAACCTCGGCAAATGTTTGGAAACTGAGGCAACCTGCGCATAGCACTCAGTGAAGGGTATGATGCCGCATTTCCTGTGTGTCTCCCACAGTAGTTGCTTTTGAGCAAACGCATACGCCAGGCTGTTGCACATGTGAATAATATTTCAGACAATGGGTCAGCTACCGCTCAATATTTTGCGATACTGGTGCAACGCCGGCCGGGGCCCCCGCTTGCGCAATGAGGGCGTAAACTAACCCCTCGTGGCTGCACAATAACAAGATCGCACACAATTAGGCTCACCAGATTAAGACGATGTCGACCCCTTGCACAGTTTGCTACAGTGTCCAATATCTCCACAATGAGCTTTGTACGCCCACTTTGTGCGAGGGGGGCTGTGTTGTCGGGGTCGTCCTTGCTGTCTGTCTACAGCAAACTTCATAAATGATCAACCCCTACCAAAAGAGCGAAGACGTGTACACACAGCGTTCATCTACGAATGGACCCAACCAACCGACACAGTTATACGCGAACAACACCCGGCGAGATTGCAGGCACCATGATGGTCATCTGTCTGGAGTCAGCGCATTTCGCTTCGCGAAACTGCCACTCACACAGTTAGGTACAAGCTACACTGGAATACTCACGTTGGTTCCTCGCTCTTGTCAAGCTGGGGGGCCTCCAGGAAAAGGAAGACCAGCGGCAGCGACACAAGTGCCATCCCAGCCACAACCACGTTGGGAAGAAGATATGGATACCTGCATCAGAAGTTGCACGGCAAATCAAGCGGCCCGGACGCTGATTCAATCCCAGACCGGTACCATGAGTATGTGGCACCAAGGAGTAAAAATACCGGCGCTCGAAGTCGCACACCAAATACGATAGGTAGGGTTCGGCACATTTTTGCCAAACTACCGTCGCGAGCGGTGCGTTCTCGGACAGGGGTGCCATCGATTATCAGCGATCGAGCTTTTGCAAGACGAGAAGGTTTCCAACACCGAACAAGGTGTGTTCGCAAAATGTGCGGTCAATAGCCTTCCGAATAAGTCCTGCTGTAGTGTTCGGCTTGAGCACACCTACGGCTGTAAAGAAAACGAGCGCGCAAAGCGATCGCACCCGTTGGCGAACTCCATGCTCATTACGTAGAAGGCATTTATGGCTCACGGGGGGGGGGGGGGGGGAGGGTTGGTTCGAGAACTTTCGAAAACAAACAATCAAAATCGAACCGAATGCTTGAAAATATGAACAAAACACCAAACGCATTGTTTATCCTAGTAACGACATTCAACATTGAGTGCGAGTCTGGAAGGGAATGATCATAGATGGAATTAACCCCAGTTGATGCGCATTGGTAAGGGGTGGGACAACCGCCTTTCTAGGGGGGGGTGCCTTATGTTCTGAGGGTCTTCAAATGAGGAGGGGCTCAACACCTCTCACCTGAAACATGAGTTCAAAGTGGTTCGTTACCGCAACCAGGCCAAACATTTGTTTTGAGGCTAGTCTCACGAAAACATACCAAGTGTGTATGTATGTATGTATGTATGTATGTACGTATGTACGTATTTACGTATTTACGTATGTACGTATGTACGTATGTACGTATGTACGTAGGTACGTATGTACGTATGCACGTATGTATGTATGTATGTATGTATGTATGTATGTATGTATGTATGTATGTATGTATGTATGTATGTATGTATGTATGTATGTATGTATGTATGTATGTATGTATGTATGTATGTATGTATGTATGTATGTATGTATGTATGTATGTATGTATGTATGTAACTACACTAGTAAAAGTGCGACCCTAACCGGAAGTTTGAGGAGCTCAATCGGTCTCAGTGACACAAATACGGCCTCAGAAAGCAACCGCTAACTGATAACCCTAAATGGTATACCTCGGGGTGCAACACGGCTTGTCTGAGGGTGGTATGGTCACTCGAGGAGCTCTACATACCTCACCCAAACGCCGATTGTGGAGGCAAATCAAAGAGCTACGTATCTATACCCGATAAACACTCCCATGGCCTAAGTACATACAACGAAAAAAATGGAAACACAAGAATGAAAGACTGACGCTTCTTGGGTTAAGGAGGGCCGTCTTTTTAGAAAACGTTTGAGCCGAAGAAAGGTACGGTGCCTACTCTATCGTAGTACATCACGTATTTTGGAGAGAAACTCAAGCACGACTCGATGACCAATCCAATCCAATGCCTGGCCGAAGTATACAGGAAAACGTTTCCACACTAGAAAACGAATTCCGACGATAGCCTGCCTCGTCGCTTCAAGAAATTATTCAAGCGAAAAATAATGCGACCTCCTTTCGTTGCACGCCTCTCTAAACTAACGGTACGGAAGACATTTGTTAAGCCAGACAAAAAAAGGATGCGGATATAATTATAAAAGTGGAAGCTGATGAGAAAATCTCAAGGCACAGATATTTCACGAGTTACACAGCTAAAGACGCAAAGGTTGGTCCAACGAGTTGGAGTTAAGGAGCCCGGTCTGCATAAACGAGTTTGGCGAAAACACCGTGCTACCTCCAACTGTTCGACAACAGTACTACTGGAATTTGTTTAAGCAGGCCATAAGGGGCTATTTGGAACTTCGTGGCATTATTTTCAGTGTCGGTAAAAGTCAGGGGTTCGTGTGCGACAGCACGCGCGATCGAAGCATCGTAGTGTTTGCTGATTGTTTAATGAAAATACGATTTCGACGAACATCCTGGTTTGCAAAAGTTGCACCCTCCTTGTGCGAAGGGCCACATTAAATGCCCGTGCGTTCACGCCATACAGCACTGCAGGGGGGAAAGTAAAGCTGGTATGTGGTGTAGCCGCGTGCGAGTAAGGCATTACGTGGGCGCGGGGGGGGGGATTGTCTAAAAAACGTCCCTGCATAACACGCGAAGGTATGGGCGGCGCCGAGACCCTTACGCCCGGGGCCAAGCATCTCCAACCCCAATCCTGACTTCCGAATCCCTTGTCCTCCCAACCCTACCATTGTTTTTATACGCTGACACTGTTACGTATGGCCCGAAGAAACAAACGAAAATACGCTTTAGAACAAAGTGGAATCGGTGTTGTTTCACTTGAGGAGCTAAACATTTCAAAACCTCAATATAGAGTACAAAAACCTTGAGCCTCTCTACGTGCCGGGGCATGTTGCTCCACTGCCCTAAACTTGGTAATCATCGCTAGCACTACTACACATTGGTCGCTACTGAAGCAGCAAAGCTCTTGGGTAGTGTCGTCCGAGGTTGGTGGTTTCAAATCGGATCACAAAAACACATATTCCCCTCAAATAAACCATGACAAGACTACCGCCGTAACATGGCTCTCTGCACAGTAGGAATCACTAGCTGATACTAACGCACAAAGCATACACGTATAAACTCGCTCTGCGGTCCAGGTGGCGCTATTTCTCAATAAAACGTGTAGTACTCAACCCAGGACAGTTGGGCTGCAGTTGCCTTGTAACGGTGGCTCATTGATATCGTCTGAGCTCATCACACGACGAGCTCAAGTTTCCCCCCCGAAAACACGAGCATCTTTTTCATGCTCTAGTTTTAAAATACACCCGGGGTATAAAAGTACATATACCCAACTGACGTCTAGTTGCTCACTTCAGCTCAACCAGCCAGGGTTTACGTATCGAGGAAACAGTCACAACTCGATTCGCTGGGGTGAGTCTACGGACCACCCATGCACCCGATGTCAGATATTGCGCGAGGCTTTGACTACGGGATCGTGTATATCGGGCATATATCTTACAATTTGTTCCAATGAAACAATATTGTTGCACAATGTGGGCAGGACAATGTCCGTGTGGAGACACTGGACATTATAGCAACAACCATTAGGCCCAACAAGTTGAGACGATTTCAACATTTAGTTCGTAGCGTTTGCTCCATATTTTCAATGTCTCATCGACAAGGGAGGTTTACCACCCACAATGTGCAGGTGCGGTGTCCCGATCATCTGCCAGTCAACTCTAAAGTGAGCTTCCTCCCAACACATTCGGCGCCACGCCCGCCGTGCACTACATGCACTTCAAAGATATAGCGTGTAGAGCAATGCCACCTTATAGGGGCTGCGGCTCATTTTCTGAGCCACTCACATGAGGAGCACAACGCCTCACACACCCGACGCACGACTGCCAAGCAGTCGGCTCGCGCGACCCGACCGACACGGTATGACATTGAGGCTAAGAACAACCATAATTGTAAACTTATAACACCCGAGGTGGTTGCCGACTTGGCAAGCTCAACCGGTCAGACAACTCGGAGCCGAAACATTCAGCCCGTACTGCGGCGGGATGAGTCGATATAGACACCAAATGTGCCCCACCGGCCTTGTCGATACATACACCATCGTCGTGGTGGGAACAAACAGAAGAACCAAACGAAAGCGTGCTGCGCACGATAGTAGACAGAGCATGCGTGCCTTACAGCACAATGATACGTGCTACGATTGAGGAAGCACATTTTGGCTCAAAATTTTTCTGAACGGTCGGTCTCCTTAACTCACAATCGTCGAATTTTCAGTCTTGTGTCGCAATATGTTGAGTAGTAGACTCAGATCATGGAGTTGTTCATCGGGTAAGAACCCGTTTCAACACAGAAGAAAAAAAACAATTTGGGGAAAAATTCAAATCCGCTTTTCATTGGTCAACAAACGCACCAGCACCAAAGATCAGGATCTTGGGGCATAATATTTGGTGCTGGTGCGTGTGTCGACCAATGAAAAGCGAATTTTAATTTTATTTTTTCCCAAATTGGATTTATTTTATACTCGTTAATTCGGGCCCTAACACTGAAAATTTCTTCCAAGTATTTGGTGGTGACGTGTGGAGCTTCTCAAGTGAGGAGCTAAAACACATCACGAGGCAGCCTCTATTGTAGCTCGCATCACATTTATTTCTGCCTTCCGAGGAAGATATTTCTGACCGACGGTGGGGTCTTCTTGGTACCTTTTGAGAAGCCTTCACCTGACCAAGGAATGCCAATTACCGATTGCTGGTGTTGCGATATGTTTCGACGTGAACCAACCGTGCGTAGGCGACGGGATTGCTCGTCGTGTCTGTAGGTGCGCATACACTTTATGCTGGGGCAATTTCCGTTTTCGAATGTGACACATATATATATATAGTATATATAATATACTTATATATATAAAGAGAGAGAGGTCCTCAAGTGAGAACGGCCTCAGGAAGTTGGCAGTGTCACGCCTCCCGTAGCATGCGACAATAATTTACGGGAACTTACCTCCCGAATATTCCAGACTCGGAGAAGGTGCCAGGGTGGTGTATCGCCGGCTCCGACAACATTCCTCCAAACCCTGACCCAAGCATCTGTCCCATCGAAAACGCCGCTGGTGGTGGTGGTGGTGGTGGTGGTAGTCATAACGTGTCGCAAGGACACAACCACAACATCGATAAAATCAAGGGAAAATAGTCGCGGGGGAGGGGGGAGAGGGGAGGGGGTACCGGTGTTATGTTTTGCCGTAGTCGTCTTTAGCACTGACCACGCGTCCCTTTGGAGACGGATCATTCGTTCGACACCCTGATAGAGACGGCCACAATAGATGGGCACTCATTACGTGGTTTCCACATGCATCACATAGAAACGGCTTGTTAATCGCACCCTCTTCGTGTTTCGCGGGGGGGGGGGGGGGGGGGGGGAGGGCGCCAGGAGGGGCGACCAGCTAACAACTGAGGTCAATGTAGGAATGGGTAGTAAAAACAGGTTGTTTATAAAGGACTGAAATGATGTAGCTGTGTCTGTCCTGAATCACGCTTCTATATTGTCGGGGATAGGGGATTGTTTGATTACTCTTCGCATCCCTTCCCTCAAAATACGGTGTATCTTTGGACAGGTTCTTCTTTTCAGATAGTGTGGGATAAGAATGGTGGAAGCACCTCCGCGGCCGGTGCTCCCACCCCTCCCGGGGGGGGGGGGGGGGTGGCATTACCGCGGGGGCATGCTCTCGGCTGGCGTGGTCAGAGACCGGTTTGCTTCCCACCGCGATTGACCACATTTGGGTTTGTTGCCAGAGGCACAACGGCGTTGACATATGCGAGGAGTCGGGACAAGAGGGCATGCGGACTTTTCTCACGTGGCAGTGTCTGCCTATCTGCTACGACGCCAACAGCAAGTTTAAACACGATCGCAATTCTTAAACCATTCAATCTGACTAGTCCTCGCGAAGAATAGCGGAGGACGTAACACACACATTACTACTTAGCGCATGCGAGCATGGTAGGAGGCGCAAACACTGACCAATCAACCCCGACGGAAAACAGCAGTGGGGGCTGACCGCGCAAAACAACACACACGATCATGTCTACCCGTCGAAGCTGCAACAGCACTGGGGGAAGCAATAGGGCGCTGACTGGATTCCCTCCTTAACCCGGCCAAACCACGTTCCGTAGCTCGTGCCAAAATAAAAAGGACTCAAAATGAAGTGGCAGGCTACGGTAAGGGTAGCCCCTGGTGGTGTTTTGGGCTGCTCACATATTGAGCTCCACGAGCATACCTCTCCCAGAACACTTCGTGTTCCTGAAGGACGCGTGCTACGATGGAGGTATACCTTATGTTGGCTAGAATGCTTCCTGAATGAAGGGGTGTCTTAACCCAACAAACCGTTGGACATTCCTCCTCGTGTTGTAAACGTGTTCTCGTTTTAGAGTTAGGCCAAGGGAGTGTGCATCGTGTAACATTTCCATTGTCCTCCAATATCGAGTGACTACCATAGCTGTTACCTGGAAAAGGGAGTCGTCATCTCCTAGGTATTGCCGAATATCCGTGTAAACACGGTCATGCGGTTTCGACCATATTGGGCAATTCCTGTCCCGATTACTCCTTTCTACGATAGGACACCTAAATATGTCACTTCCTAATTCGCTTTTCTCTATTCCGGGGGTGCAGCCTTCAAGAGTTCATGGACCCCCCCAACCCCCGACCCCCCCCCCCCCGTCAGCTAGAAACTTTTTTCCTAAACCGTGTGTTAGCCAGCTATCATGGCATGCGCACAAGGCTCGTCAACGTTCTATTGAACATCAACATTTTCCGCCCACCGCGGGTCAGGTACCACGCGCTACTTGTTTATTGTCGTCCTTCACCTTGCACTTTTAATGTTCCGCCCGCCGCCCCCGGGCTATTAGCACGGGGAGGGTGTTATACGGTAGGAGAGCAAGCAAATATGTTGGTCACTCTGAGGAGATCTATACCCCCTCCCCTCCACCCGAAACAAGCGAACTTTCTATTTCTATAGAGAGTGTCGGCAAAAATCGATTTTGGGGTGTAATTGGACAGTAAATATAGCGAAAGGCTTTCCAACGAATGCTGTGTAGCTCCTCACCTTTGAAGCTAGTTGATGTATTAAGGTCAGAAAAAATATTTCGCAGAACGCGCGACAGTGCTCAGATATTTGTAGGGCTGCGTCTTGTCCTGGCATTCGTGCCCCGGAGGCCCAGCCTTTTGCGCGCGCGCATGCATTTTGGTTTTAGATGTCCAGACCGACCTGTTCCTCTTTAACCCGACCACAACGCGAAGTGTGACATTGATTGGTTACGCACACCGCGTGTCTGGGCACGCAATGGTCGCCGTCGTAGGTAGGCAGTGCTTGCAGACAGACACCCTGCAGGTAAAAACTACAACTAAAACAATGTCCCAGTCGGGCCTTTCACTCACCCGTGACGACGCCCATCCCTACAGTGTCGTGCTCCTTGCCGCACACTTCGGAAACGATGGTTTTGCAAGCCACGAAAGAGCCGACAAGAAACCCACCGAGAAACCTGGGAAGGTGGCGACCGCAAGCGACCGAGAACAAGGTAGTAATTACGTTTTTTTGCGGTCTCTCCCTCGGTCGAAAGCACCAGCCATGTCGCGGGGGGGTGGCCCAAGAAGCGACTGGCGCTATTTACGATAGGGGGGGCTGCTGCTGTTGCTCTCACTTTCCCTACCGCGTGATCACAATACCATGTCGGTGCACATATATATATATATATTGCGCGAATCTACAAGGAGCACGAAACAACGTAAGAAAGCGAATACGAACTATAGCGTCACTTCGGCGGAGGGTGTACTGTAGCGGCTGAATAAAAACTACATATCAGTGACGGCTCAACATCCCTGGTCGGCTCTTGCATATGCTGCGCTTTGTTCCACCCTGCGAGGGTCTCAATATTCCAAGGGAATTGTTGTGCACAAAAACACGCATCAGCGGTGGGTCGAAACTACCCCCTTGGTGTAGAAGCCGTGCGCACGATAGAGGAGTGCGAGGGGAACCATATACCAATGCTCATATTGGGCAAAAGAAACAATGCGCTCCGTATACGCAAGACGCTACTGGGTCCCCGTTCCAATAAACCTGAACAGTACATTTGGTATCGTTTCAAACCAAAACTTGGGCGGAGGCCCATTAACCAAGAATGCCACGGGTCGGATCCCCCCATGACACTTACACTCAAACGTTCTGCGACTGTTAGCCTGAACGATACACTCGTACGATGGTATTTGCGTGGACATTGATGGCATAGTTGGCGTCGTGGGTATCACGACAGCGACCTCCCTTATATCCTACAAAAGCAAGGTTATGGTTGTGCTCTGGCTGAAGAGGGCTGTACCCTTTTCCTTTAAAAAAGTCCTCAACAACGTAGACGAGCTGTATCCCCCACGTATAATGTATCCGATGGTGATTTTGTATGGCTTATCATAGATACTCAACGAACAATTATCGGGCAAACCTATTTTTTTCTAGAGGGCGGACCTTGCGGTGTAGCCGCAAAGACACGAGCAGTTGGCGTACGCTACGATAGCAGTGCACGTTTTCTTTCGTTTCCCGTGCCCCGGACTTTGCGGTGCTATCTAATACCTCGAACAATCGAAACAATATTGACTTTGGACGACAAAACGACGGAATTGCCACACGATCGTCTGGCCCCCAACGAATGAACATGCTGAGGCAACAAACGGTCTCCCGACAACATTGGGTACGTACGTAGACTTGCTCCCTTTAGAAGCCCCGGCAGCGAACGTTGGTTCCGGAAACTTATACTGTGCTTGTGCCCCTATCGTGGGCACGTTCCAAAGTCGGTCGCCCCGGTAGACTAGTGGTCAGCTTCAAAGACTACTGGCATTGGTACCCAGGTTCGACTTCCACCGTGGTGAGAGTTGAGCTTTACTTTATTTGAAAAAATACAAAGGAACCAATTGCGGGGAGCGTCTTTGTGGCGTGGGTCTAGGCGGAATTCGACGCACGTCGACGAGAGAAGAAAGTGCTGAAATCTTGTCGCGATAAAAATTCAAGGAAAGGATCGTAGTGGGCACGGGGAAGAAGAGCCTACTTAGTGACCCCGGATCTGAGTTGCGACTAAAGAGAGAGAGAAAAGAAGGGCGAAGATATTAAATGGGATAGACAAAAAAACAACACAATCGCGGACACGTACTAATACACAGGTAACAACCTTTGTTTTTTCCCCTAGCCAGCTCACTTATGGAGCTCCATCCCACATCACATCACACCCAGAAACACAAACTGAACTCGAGACGACCCGTAGGATTGACCCCGAATACCAAGTTCCCTTCCTTTAGGCGAAGTGAGCAACGAATTATGTCGTTGCGAGACATCGATCGGGTGGTTCTCTCCACTGAGAAGCTGCTCGTCAGCCTGAATTGTTTCCCACAAGTACGTGCTACCCCAACGATCGTAGCAGGCGCCAATTGAGGTGAATGAACCACATGCAACAGCATGCACCAGAGACAGAAGACGCATCGCAGGTAGGTACAGCTCACCTTAGGGCAATCGCCCACGCGAAAGTTGGCGAAAGCCCGAAGGCTACCGACAGCGCCGCGTTGGCGCAGAGCCCGAAGGCCATGACGAAGCGGCAGCCGTATCGGTCGGAGACCAGACCCCAGGCGTGCGAGGACAGCAAGCGGCCAATCATGAAGACCGTGGAAAAAAAACCGGCGTAGTATCCTGAAAAAGAAGAGCATAGGGGTGTACAGTACGCGTATCGTGGGGATGAAATTTCGTCATGAATGCGCTGCTGCACATACATGGGCTAAACCGATATTAATCTCATACGGATATGTGTATGTTGATGGCTGGTCATCTCTGAAACCTATTTTTGTACTGTAAGCGTTGTCACGAACAGCAGGGAAATCCGATACCACATCCAATTCAAGAGAGAGGGAGAAGAAAGACCGGAATGCTTACGCAGGATTCCTCTTTCAGGAACGTGTACTTATGTCGTGCACGGCCGCAGACGTATGACCATAGACCTTCGCATCCCTACAATGCCGGGACGGGGAACGTTGGGTTCTCGCCAACCAGGCAGACATTGCTTCCGCCAAGCGCGAAGAGGCGTGAGGTATTGGGCGAGTCGCATGGAGGGTAAGCTGCATCCTCCTGAGAACAGCCTGTGAGGTGGACATGCATATGGACCACAACCTCCAATGGACTAACTCAATTTCTGGTGTGACCACTTCCAGATACAGCAATGGGTACTACTGTGTATCTGCCTCGTGGGTGCCTTACCATATGCACACTACGTGATACGATCCTTCCCCTTGTGCCGAGTTGAGAACCCGAACTCCGCACAACTTTTCTAACAAGACCGTCAGCCCTGGTGACCGCCGAAAACAAACGAAAACAAACGGTCTCCTGGTTGTCTAGCTCACTCAGTGAGAGACGTGTTTTACAGCGTCGTCGCCAACCGACGCCAATCCAACCTATATATAGAAACATATGTAGATCTGTGCTTGCAGTAGAGAGTGTAGAGAGTGGTCCGTATCACCTGTGCGGGTTACTTGCGCCGTGTTTTTTTTTTTTTTTTTTAAATTCTCTTCACGGGTTACTTGCGCGGTGCTTTGTTCTTTTTCTTTTATGATCGAGCTTTGTCAAGTGTTCCACTTTCGAAGCTGTCCCCCTTTCGAAGTTACATATGATGCGTTTTCCGTCTTCGAAGCTTTCCATATTAGGTTTAAGTATAGAGTACCATTTTTACAGGTTACTTATATGCCACACACACGCCACAACCTCACAACACGTCCGCCACAATCTTCAGTTGGCGAGGTCGTTCATCCTTGCGTGGCAAGACTTCAGCCAGTAGTACGACCAATCCCTGGCTCCCCTTGACACCTACCTTGCGTTACACGCGGCCCCACAGCGGCCCAGTACAGTACTCGGTAGTATGGCCGTGAGGCGAACGTGCGTATCATACTCCAGCTGGAGTTGTCTGCTATAACAGCTACTGATACTCGTATGTATGCTTTGTTCTCAACCCCGACGAAAGCCTAGGCTTTTGTTTACGTACAACGTCAAATATGCGTTCATACAAACCACAGGTGCTATTAATAGCTGTACATGTTGTTACCAGTGAAAACTAATAACGCGAGATCAATTCAACAACAAAACACAAAAACAAAAAAAGGACAAGAGTAAACGTGCACTATATTCCACGCGCTGGGTAACCCACACCACCAGGAGCAGCAGCAGCAGTACTACAGCAGTAAGTAGTAGTAGCAGCGGTAGTTGTGCGTATGTGTGTACTCTTCTGCTGCTGCTGCTGCTGCTGCTTCTGCTTTGCATATGTTGCTGTTGCCTCTGCTCCCTCGAGTACTACAGCGATTTATGAACAGCGGGGGGAAACATAATGTTTACTCGTAATCATTTGTTTTTACAGCAGTCCAAACAAAAATAAATCAAATTGTTTTGCAACAGTACAAACAGAGGTATCAAATACGTAAAAACATACAATGTTTCACGTCGGGCAGTTTGCTTTCTCCTCGTTCAACTACAGAGTATCAACACGTTGCTACAAATCAGTTCGTACGACGTCACACCGGTACTTGGATCTTGGGGTGGATCTGACTCTTAATAATATTTAAATTTCAATGATTGAGATAGTAACCGTATGCATCGTTTTATTCGCCCCTCTCTGTCCGAGAGGGCGTGTTACGCGAAGTTTATTTATGTATCGATATGCGGCTTCGGGTGCCGCTTCCCCACTCTCCGATAAAGCATAATCGTTTCCGCGATGGACACGCGATTAATATACTATACGCCCCCCCCCACCACTACTCTGATCGAGAGGAGTCACTCCCGAGATGGACGATCGAATTATCGATACACGACCACGCCCCCCTTCCTTCTCTGTCCGAGAAGAAGGTTAACGCCATGGACAACAATGTTCACGAGATGGACAGTCCACGAAATGGGCTATTGTTATTTCTTTGTTTACTTGTGGGCTATGGTTACTTTAAATTATTATTTTATTTTGTTTTGTTTTAGGTACGGGCGTTCTCGAGATGGACAACATTACTCACGAGTTGGACAATTTATGGATCATACACGCATGGTTCACGAGTTGACCATGTATTGGTAATCTTGCTCACCAGGTGGAAAATGTATGGATCATACACGCATGGTTCACGAGTTGACCATGTATTGATAATCTTGTTCACGTGGTGGACAGTCCACGAGATGGACAGTTCCCGAGAAGGACAATTCGGTTTAATTGCGGATATATGACCGCTTTCCCCATCTCCGATCGAGACGAATTGTTACCGAGACAAACAGTTCTCGCGATGGACAATTTAATTGTCGAATTACGACTGTCCCCCCCCTCCCCTGGCTGTCCGAGAGGGAGAGGTCACGCCGTGGAAAATATGGTTCACGAGATGGGCAGTCCACGAGAGGGGCTATTGTTATATTTTGGGCCGCATATTTGGGTATTTGGGCATATGTTGTTTTTGGCCGCTTCTCCCATCCCTGATCAAGAGGAATAACTCCCGAGATGGAGAGTTCACGCGATGGACAATTTGATTGCCGAAAAATAGCCTCTTCCATTTCCTTGCCTTTCTGCCCGGGAGGAGGTGTTCACACGATGAACAATATCGCCCACGAGCTGGACAGTTCACGAGAGGAACACTTCATATATTTATTTATTTTATTTTATTGTTTGTATTAATCTTTTGTTTATTAACTTATTTTATACATGGCTCCCCCTCCCCCTCTCTGATTGAGAGGCATAGTTCACGAGAAGGGACAGTTCACGAAAGAACAATGCTGTGTTTGGTACGCGGATGCGCACCCGCTACCCCCCCCCTCTGCCCCGCCCCCTCTGTTCGAGAGAAAGGGTCACGGGATATACTAGATGGGTTACGACGTTGACCATTTATGGAAGCGATCAACCGGCCCTCGGTTGGCGCGGCGGCCCGCGCTCGCCCGGGCACGACGTGCGACCCAACCTCCCTGCGGCTGCTGTACTTTCGTTTGGGGGAGGGGGGGGGTGGCAATTGATTGTACCACAAAACATGTTAGTGTTGCATACACAACCATGCACCACTTTTACACGACCGCTTCCGCCCTTCCCTCTCTGTCCGAGAGGAAGAGCTCAAGCTATGGACAATATTGTTCACGAGATGGACAGTCCACGGGATGGGCTATGGTTATTTTATTTTATTTTATTTATTTATTTTATTTTGAATTAAATTTTATATTTCGATATATGGCCGTTCCCGAGATGGACAATATTGCTCACGAGGTGGACAATTTATGGGTCATACACGCATGGTTCACGAGTTGACCATGTATTGATAATTTTGTTCACGAGGTGGACAGTTCACGAGATGGACAGTTCACGAGAGGGACAATATATTTCATCGCGGATATATGGCCTCTTTCCCCGTCTCTGATCGAGAGGAATCGTTACCGAGACGAACAGTTCTCGCGATGGGCAATTTAAATGGTCGAAAGACGGCCGCTCCCCCCCTTCCCGCTCTGTCCGAGAGGAAGTGTTCACGCCATGGACCATATTGTTCACGAGATGGACAGTCCACGAGATGGGTTGTGGTTATTTTAAGTTCGTTTATGATCATTTAATTTTAATTTTCGACATATGGCCGTTCCCGAGATGGACAATATTGCTCACGAGGTGGTCAATTTAAGGATCACACACGCATGGTTCACGAGTTGACTATGTATTGATCATCTTGTTCACGAGGTTGACAGTTCACGAGATGGACAGTTCACGAGAGAGACTCTATATATATATATATTTAATGGGCTATTGTTATTTCTTTGTTTACTTGTGGGCTATGGTTACTTTATGTTATTTTATTTTATTTTGTTTAGGTATGGGCGTTCTCGAGATGGACAACATTACTCACGAGTTGGACAATTTATGGATCATACACGCATGGTTCACGAGTTGACCATGTATTGGTAATCTTGCTCACCAGGTGGAAAATGTATGGATCATACACGCATGGTTCACGAGTTGACCATGTATTGATAATCTTGTTCACGTGGTGGACAGTCCACGAGATGGACAGTTCCTGAGAAGGACAATTCGGTTTAATTGCGGATATATGACCGCTTTCCCCATCTCTGATCGAGACGAATTGTTACCGAGACGAACAGTTCTCGCGACGGACAATTTAATTGTCGAATTACGACTGCCCCCCCCCCTCCCCTGGCTGTCCGAGAGGGAGAGGTCACGCCGTGGAAAATATGGTTCACGAGATGGGCAGTCCACGAGAGGGGCTATTGTTATATTTTGGGCCGCATATTTGGGTATTTGGGCATATGTTGTTTTTGGCCGCTTCTCCCATCCCTGATCAAGAGGAATAACTCCCGAGATGGAGAGTTCACGCGATGGACAATTTGATTGCCGAAAAATAGCCTCTTCCATTTCCTTGCCTTTCTGCCCGGGAGGAGGTGTTCACACGATGAACAATATCGCCCACGAGCTGGACAGTTCACGAGAGGAACACTTTATTTATTTTATTTTATTATTTGTATTAATCATTTGTTTATTAACTTATTTTATACATGGCTCCCCCTCCCCCTCTCTGATTGAGAGGCATCGTTCACGAGAAGGGACAGTTCACGAAAGAACAATGCTGTGTTTGGTACGCGGATGCGCACCCGCTACCCCCCCCCTCTGCCCCGCCCCCTCTGTTCGAGAGAAAGGGTCACGGGATATACTAGATGGGTTACGACGTTGACCATTTATGGAAGCGATCAACCGGCCCTCGGTTGGCGCGGCGGCCCGCGCTCGCCCGGGCACGACGTGCGACCCAACCTCCCTGCGGCTGCTGTACTTTCGTTTGGGGGAGGGGGGGGGTGGCAGTTGATTGTACCACAAAACATGTTAGTGTTGCATACACAACCATGCACCACTTTTACACGACCGCTTCCGCCCTTCCCTCTCTGTCCGAGAGGAAGAGCTCAAGCCATGGACAATATTGTTCACGAGATGGACAGTCCACGGGATGGGCTATGGTTGTTTTATTTTATTTTATTTTATTTTGAATTAGATTTAATTTTTCGATATATGGCCGTTCCCGAGATGGACAATGTTGCTCACGAGGTGGACAATTTATGGATCATACACGCATGGTTCACGAGTTGACCATGTATTGATAATTTTGTTCACGAGGTGGACAGTTCACGAGATGGACAGTTCACGAGAGGGACAATATATTTCATCGCGGATATATGGCCTCTTTCCCCGTCTCTGATCGAGAGGAATCGTTACCGAGACGAACAGTTCTCGCGATGGGCAATTTAAATGGTCGAAATACGGCCGCTCCCCCCCTTCCCGCTCTGTCCGAGAGGAAGTGTTCACGCCATGGACCATATTGTTCACGAGATGGACAGTCCACGAGATGGGCTATGGTTATTTTAATTTCGTTTATGACCATTTAATTTTAATTTTCGACATATGGCCGTTCCCGAGATGGACAATATTGCTCACGAGGTGGTCAATTTAAGGATCACACACGCATGCTTCACGAGTTGACTATGTATTGATCATCTTGTTCACGAGGTTGACAGTTCACGAGATGGACAGTTCACGAGAGAGACTCTATATATATATATATATGTTTTTTTTTCAATTACAAATATATGGCCGCTTCTCCCATCTCTGATCGAGAGGAATCATTCCCGAGATGGACAAACAGTTCACGCGATGGACAATTTAATTACCGACATATAGCCGCTCCCACCCCCTTGCCTCCCTGCCCGGTAGGAAGTGTTCACACGATGGACAATATTCCCACGAGGTGGACAGTTCACGAGATGAACATTTTACTTATTTATTTATTTATTTTATATATATATATATATATATTTTTTTATTTATTGTTTTATTTAATTTTCGATACATGGCTGCCCCCCCCTCTCTGATTGAGAGGCATCGTTCACGAGAGGGACAGTTCACGAGATGAATAATGCTGTGTTTGGTACGCGGATGTTTACCCTCTCCCCTCCCCTCTGTTCGAGAGAAAGGGCTCACGGGATAAGCTAGATGGGTTACGATGTTGACCATTTATGGAAGCGATCTACGGATGAGCCCCCCCCCCTCCCTCTCGGTCCGAGGGGCAGTGTCCCCGAGATGGATAATGTGGTTCACGAGATGGACAATGTATCAGATTGATATACAAATGGTTCTCGAGTAAACCCTGGATTGCTCCTGGTGGTCGGTATACCCCCTGCGGGGTGGTTTTTTTTTTAGCGTTCCGTTCTGTTACGGAAATTACGCGCAAACGAGGCTGGCCGACGCCCTCTTACGGCGGCGCTGCTGCTCCCTCCCTCGGTCTCCTATTTCCCATGCTGTGCGAATTGGTGTGACAGATGCAACCGCTGCTCCTGCAAGCGCTCCACTTATCACGTAACGAACAAAACGAGTGCTCGTGGCACCATTTCGACCCGGCTGATGAAGGGAAGGGTTGGCGCGATGAATGCTAGTGGTCGATGTGCGGCTGCGCTCCCCCCCTCACCCTTTCTGATGGGGAGCCATTGTTCACGCCATTGACAATTCGTTGACCGATGTACGGCTGCTCGCCCCGGCCACGCCTTCTTTGGCCAAGAGGCGTGGATCACGACATACTGACCGGTTTAGGTCTGCTCGCCATCCCCCGCCCACCCCCATCGATGATACTTTGGTATTCGGATTGTAATGGTTTTGCGTTCTTTGGTGGTGGGTGTTGTATATGATTTTGCTTCGTGTGGGCTTCGTTCGGTGCTGGTTTTGTTTCATATGTGTGCTTGCCGGCCGTAGTTGGATCCTGCGGTCAAACCTGAGACCCAGGCAACGGGCAATCATAATCAGACCCGTTACACAAAGGTCGGGTTTCCGCGCAAACGAGGCTGCGCTATTCCCTCTTACGGCTGCGCCGTTGCTCCCCCCCTTTGTTTCCCTGTTTTACATACGATGCGAGCGGTTGGTGTCACAGAGGCAGCCGCTGCTTCTGCAAGCGCTGCAAATGATGGGCAACGAGCGAACGAATATTCTTGACGTGCTTTCGACGCGGCTCCAATTATAACGAGGAAGTATTAATGAAATTGATGAAATTATCGAGGTACGGATCGTCAAACGGCTGCTCGCCGTATCCTCAGCTCGAAGTCATGTGTCCGACGTTTCATCACGGTTTGTGTTTGACGGTTCATGCGATAGATATACGCGGTTCCCTCATTCATCTGCCCGAGACTCTCCCCTCCGCGCGAGGGCTCGCTCTTTCCCCTGCCTGAAACTCTCCCCTTCGTGCGAGGGCTCGATTAGGTGTTTCCTGTGCGGCCGAAATGGAATATGAAGTATATTCAGATGAGATCGATCAACGTATGACTGCTCCCCTCTTCCTCTGCACGAGGTAGTCCCCCGTCCGAAGCGTGATCTCTGCTTGAGTTTGACGGCGTATTGTATGGATTCACCGTGGCTTGCTTTTTCCTTTACCCGACACTCTCTTTTTCGCCCGAGGGCCCGCTCTTTCCATGGCTGGAGTCTCTGTCCTCTGTTTGAGGCTTCCCCTCTGGTCGAGATCGATAGATAGATGATTATTCAATAGATACGCGGGTAACTACTCGGACCCTTCCCTATCGCTCGATATATGAGGGACGGCTATATGAGGCTCCGTCGCGGCTTGCTCTGACTGTCTGATTGGGTGGAGATTACTGGCCTAGAAATAACGATAGGTCCATTTTATTTTATTTTTCTCTTCATCCGCCCCAGACACTTTCCTCCACTTTTGGAGATACGCCTGGTCGAAGAGCGGCCACCATGGGCAGTCTCGCTGGACGTCAGCGTGGACTGGTTCCTCGGCATCTCCCTGTACCAACGCACACGGATGGGTGCTCAGATTTCGATCATGCACTCTTTACCTTGCGCTCGATGTTCAAATTTTGTTTCAAGTGATTTTCTTCTTTTCACAGACACACACGCGACTCGTCGCGGCTTAATTCCTATAGTCATTACATCCTAATCGAATTATTATGTAGGTAGGAGTGGCCCGGAGTCGCGTTGTTGGTGTCTGTGCTACCGTTACTGTTTTCTTGACGGCTCGCCTGGACTTACAGCATCGCTTCAACGATCATTCGCTAGTTGATGCGCTTAGAGGGTGCTTGTATATCACAGCCCCTCCTTTTTGACGTACGATGCTTTGTATTAACCTCCAGATTTCCGCTTTAGACGCACGCGATCGGTATTTCCCCGCGTCTCGCGGCTTATTCAATGATGACGCAGCTTTGTATTTATTGTTACGGTTAACAGTACCGCCTCCTTTACCCGCGGCTTGGGGTTATGGATGGCTTAAACGGCGAGGGTATCGACGTGGCTCATATGCCATTGCTCCTTCTCCCCGCCGCTCACGATTTCGCTAATAGCCGACACGGCTGTGTTCCGGTCGTTTATATCCCGGCTCGAGTTTCCTTCGGCTTCCGGCTGGTTGTAGCTGCGTAATTTGACGTCGTAATATTTGCGGGTGATACGTCGCACCTCTGCTCGCGTTTGAGTTTGTTTATGTGTTTGTGTTTGTGTTTTGCGGACATGACTGGGTCATATCTGTGGTTGCTACACCGCTCATCGCTTTCCACCCGGGTCGCCTATATGCCGTTGCTCGCTTTCCAGCCGCCTGCGGTTGACGTATTGCTGCTATGACTACGCCGTCGGCCGATTGATATTCCGTAAACCACTTTCCCCTTCCAAGTCCTTCGGATCAAGTTATTCGTCGGTCTACACACATGGAATATTTGTGATGAGGCTACCCTCCGACAGCTCGCTGAGGATGCGTAATATTCGCTGTCACGGCTATTGTATGGATGTGACTGTGAGGGTCGTTATCCCGTGATCCACCGTTGATGTAACTCTTTGGCTGACACGCCAACCTGGAACAGCAGGTGCCCCAGAGTTGGTTGATACCGTGACGTGGCCGTGCCCCCCGTCAGCCGCTTGACACAAGGTGCAATACTTTTCAGGGGTGGTGGCATATTAAGTATTTTATTTTTATTGTTATTTGTTTAGCTCCTCACGTGAGGATCTTAATATCATCGAATGCACCCGAATCGTACCTTCGCAAAAGTTGTTCGTGCAACCCAACCAACACTCGATTATACTGATTAGACTATATAGGAGCTAGTTCTAAAACTAAAATGCGCGACCACAGTGAGCACTCTAACCGGTGGTTACTCGCTTGAGAAGCTGAACCGGTCACACCATAAGGCGCCTATACTATAATCTAGTCAAGCCCCTTCCGTGGGATGAGTGATAGGCCCTACATAGCCACCCCGCGTACAGACGATTGACGCCGGTCACATTTCCTTTGACACCGTCGTGCTATTTCAAACGACAGCAAAATCACAAACTCGCGTTTCTGTGATGCATAAGATTTACTGTAGATCGTCTACGCCTGACAGTTGACACGATTGTCTCTGTTACCGACCCGATGTGGCGCTTAGACGCCCGTTCCAGCGGGGCTCGGTGTTTGGGCCGTTCAAATTTCGTTACACGGGTAGATCTGTAGCGGGTACGGCTGTAGCCGATATCATGAGGATCAGGAGCTTGAAGACGGACGAAGTGTCATGGAAGTGTATAAGGGCGACCACGAGTAGGGCTTGACGGTGGTGTCCTATATATCTAACACACGACCGATGCTTCCAGACGGCGGCGGGACATTGACTCCGCGGCAGTCATCGATTTACCACTGCCCAGCCTTTCATGAAGGCTTTTCCGCGTACACTCCGCGGTAGAGAAGTTGTACTGTAAGTTTGGGTGATACACTGGACAGGAAATAGTTATCTAACCCCAGCCAAATGGTCAACGGATAGTTCAAGAGCCCAAGGAAGTATGGGTAGGACCACTGGCTGGGGCAGGAGGCCTCAACTAATCCAATACTTACTTTAAATGATCGTTGAAAGCGTACAAGAATACCACAGTAAAATCGGGAGTCAACCAAATGGAACTACGTGATCGTAGGGATGTGGTTCCACTTTTAGAAACCGAAACTACTGGGTCATGGTGTAGGACACGAGATCATTCTCTTCAAAGGCGACCAAAAGCCAAACCATCGAGGCTTTTGATAAATAATTCTGACCATCCCACCCCCCCAGCTGACAGGTACTTAACAGTAGTTTCTGCGTTTGTAGTTTTCAACGGCCGGGATCGCCACCGCGCTGAGTATGCACTCAGCACGGGGGTGATTTATCCCGGGCGAGCCCCTCCTGCTTCGGGGCAGGAGGCCTCAACTAATCCAATACTTACTTTAAATGATCGTTGAAAGCGTACAAGAATACTACAGTACAAACAGAGGTATCAAATACGTAAAAACATACAATGTTTCACGTCGGGCAGTTTGCTTTCTCCTCGTTCAACTACAGAGTATCAACACGTTGCTACAAATCAGTTCGTACGACGTCACACCTTTGGACTCGACTCTCGACATACAATCATGCCACGGTCGACCCGCTTCGTGTTGGGTAAGGCCAGTGTATACAGACGGCGACTTTGAAGTTATCATTTGGACCCGCTAGATGTTGCCCTCGTCGTGGTATGATGTATATCTCAACCTGGAAAAAATAACTGTTTTTCGACATCGGAGAAGATCGGGAAAGATCGAGATTTTTAAAGGAGATAGTTCAGGAGACCGCACGCCTGCATAGTCGACACGATTCACAACCTACACGTTGCTCTTATTTTATAGGCTACTCGTACAACAGTACAAAAATATACACCGTGCTACATTTTTGTTGCCTACGTACGAAACAAATTACGGGGCCGAAAGACAAACCCTTTATTTGCGGCTGGCATATTCAACGATGTACGCATAAAACAGCAGTAGCACGCACTGTAGTCATGTAGGAGGCACTGCTGTACCAGCATATTTTACAAGCAGGCGGCAGCATGATAAAATAACGAATAAAGAGTTCGTGTATATGTACACGTTGTTTACGTTGGTTTCCTTCTTCGTCTAGACAATTTGTCCGCACTCCTCGGTTTTAGGTGAAGATGCAGCCGTCTAGTTGCTTCTGTCGTTTTTGCTGCTGTTGCTGTTGTTGTTGCTGCTGATGTGCATTATGTTGATGCTCTGAACCCGTATTTCTTGCGTCGCCCTCACTATGACCACTCCATAGGAAAGCCTTGCAATATATTATATATATATATATATATATGTACAGGGGGGGGGGACCCAAACCAGGAAGTATACGGTACTCGTAGGAAAGACACTTCTTCGAGAAAATGTGGGCGTTTAGACAGTCACCGCGGTGAACCACACTTTGCATCACAAACGGCACGCCACTGAAGGAGAGAAAGCATATCGTACTTGCCAAACGGAAAGAAATATTGTACACGGTACTGCTGTCGGTCGTATCCACAAAAAACGCGCGGAGCGCGTTCGTTCTGATAATAAAGGGACAACACCCTTTCCGGCAAGAACACGCGACACATGCTACAGCAGGATGTACAAAGCCCGGATGTCTCGGATTTTCCTCACTGGAGGCGCTCTGGACATACTTCACACAACATCCGTTTTGTTTTAGGAAACAAACTTTATCCCCAAGGCAGACACACAATTCCATGGCGCTACTGGTGCAGATATTTTCAAACATTAGAAAGAGCACCTATCACATGAAAACGTTCACTGGTGCCACGGTAGAGTAAGGGTTAGCTTTCACGGGCCTTTAGTTTTTCGGCCGTTCAAGGCGGCTAGGCCCGGTGACTAACTAGCCAATGTTTTGAGGTTTTTTATTCGATATTATCCTTGTTGATAAGTCGTCATTTTGTCGTCACTCGATACCAAGGAGTAATTATCTGCAGTATGCGTAGTATATGTTCAAGAGTTGGATCCTCGGAATATCGAATCATAATTAATTACCAAGCCAGTGAAGGTATGCAGGAGACCTAATATATTGTCGTACCTGGTGGCTACTATATCAAAAGTGTTTCAGTTTATCATAATCCACGTGTGGAATGACATTCCGATCAGTAAACACATATAATGCAGGATATTGGCTAAGATCTGTTGTATGTGGTTTGGTGGTTCTGTATAGAGACTGCGTGTAGAAGATTCCGGCACGATTGTTGTTGCGTTATCTGACGCAAGGTATCGTAGGAAGTGCATGTTGGTGTTGCGATTCAAGATCGTAGTGCATGTTGATGTTTGCGATAATCAAGATCATCAGAAGAACAGGAGCATTTGCACGGGCACTCTATCTCACTCTTCTTCCGCTCATCATCAGCCTCGCTTTTGAGCACATACATTAATCAACATTGGCCTGGAGTCGCCAACACTATCTTCTCTTCTATTGAAGTCATTTATACAAGTTTTCCTCACAGCGACTTAAGCGTTCACCCTCGCATTCAGGCTGTATATTGTTCGGTCATCGGCAAGTGGGTATGATCGCGTACACACCAGCTACGCGCTGGTGTACACGCTATACCACATCCTTATGATTGTTTTGTTGAAGCCGCCAATATATTGTTTTCATTTTTCTGTTGATCGTGAGTCAGGTGCTTAGCCACTCGCCGGAGTTGGCCTAAACGCGGTACGGGAAAAGGGGGGGTATATACCATATGGCCTCGTGCCATCGCCACCGTCGATGAGGGCTGCGGAAGGGCCAGCACTTCTCCCGAAGAACGTTTTGGAGTGGCTGTTTTTGTTTTCGAGTGAGGAACTACCCAATCTCACTTTTATGTTTTGAATATTTTTCGATACGAGTATTTACATCGGGTTAGGACGTACCTGGTACGTTAGTCTGGAAGCCACCTTTAAGTTAACTGTAAAGGTTCTCCAGGAAGGAGTTGCGTGAGACAAGACCTGGCGGGCCAGTGGTTTACTGCACGTGACGAGGGGACGCCAACCAAACATACAGGTGTGGCTTCAGCAGACTACTGCAGCAGGCCAACGGAAGCGTATGGTGCGGGCGCCAGTCACAATATCCTGTAAATAGCGGTTAACACCGCGCTGATGGATGCTTATCGTATCCCCGAACCACAAACATCAATTTTTGCGGGCGAAAATGGACCTCCCGGGCAAGACACCGGAGGCAATGCAACCCCCAAACCGTTACAGTTTGACGTTTCTCTGAGGGCTTAAGGAACGTACAGTCGTCACCACAATATCGGTTGTTTTGTGTGTGACCGTTTATCTACGCTGTGGCTCTGCCTGTATGAACACCGTAGGCGTATACCACGTGTTGGAGTGATATGCTGCGGTAATACTCTACTATAGGCAGGTACTCAGAACACAGGGAAGAAAGAGCCGACCGGGCAAGCCCCCACCCCCCACATCCAGTACCTCTTCCTTTCCGTTGTCACATACTAGCCGGACTTTGGGTAGGACCATCGTTGCAGCGGAAACCGGGCTCGGTATGCGCCGCGAACAAACGACGGTCAGCAGGTGTGCCGACCAATACAGACAAGTATCAATTTGACCGATATTATCAAGTCCCTCACCGGCTTTGTCTCTGTCGTCGACGACGCCCAGGTACTCCACCATGAAGCCCGCGTAGGCTACCACGTTCTGCTGGACCACACTGTCCGTCACCAGCGTCATCATGATCGCCGCCATAGGCAGATACGGAAACCTCGCCATAGCTCTGGTAGTATAAAGCAGTAGTGAGGTACGCAAGCTCTGCGGTGACGTATTTATGCACGGCCTGGTGTGCACACAAGTAGTAGTGGTACTGCCGTGACGGCGCACCGTGTTATGCGGCCGCGGGTGGTTCGTGTGAGCGCCGGAGATTTGAGTGCCGCCCAGGAAAGGTAGCACCGGCATAAACGAGGATGGAGCGGGGGGTGGAGGGGGGGGGGGGGGGGGGGGGCGGGGGGGGGCAGACGCGCGAGGGGGGGGGATGAAGGTTCGTTGCAGATTGGACGTCATTGACACTGGTTCCCTGGGATGTGTGATACAGCATTGAATTCCCGCAAGTACAACAGCACAACCATAAATGTAGATGGTATGGGTGGGTGGAAATTAAAAGTGACATGTCATGAGAAATACGTGTGAATTGCTGAATTGATTATTCTTATGTGTGAGTTATAGGGTATGGAGGGTTGAAATTTGCTGATTGACATCTTGAGCTAGTTGTGGATTAGGATGTTTTTTTTTGTGTTCGGAGACGGTATATAAAGGCTGCATCGAAGATGAGTCGTTCCTCGGCGACGCTCAGCACCGCCGTGAAAATTGCTTCGAATAGCAATGACTACTCGGCCCCCATCGAGAGGATCGAAAGTGACCCGTGCGAAGCATCAAGCTCCGACGCCGACCGAGGAACCGGTGAGAAGTTCCCTGAAGTTCCTGTTTGGGAGCGAAGCACACCAGCTCGGCAGCTAGGGACCTTTCCCCACGAGAAATTCAGCGCCGGACCCGGGGTGAGGGCCAACGCTTGAGGCCAATGCGTCGTCTCCGCTGCCCCGTCACCGGTGTCGTCGACAGCAGGTACCTGCTGGGCGTACTCTTCCAAAGAAGTGTCCCGATCGAAACTTCTCGTCAAGTCGAGATTGTTCAGGATAGTCCGACCACCGTCTACCTCACGCCCCCCAGCCTGCTACCACTCCGATCCGACGCTCCCCGTCTGCCTCGGACTCTCACTCTTGCGTATATAGGGAGTGTAGCATCGTCGACTCGCAATGGAGCAACCTTTGCATTCCAGCAGGTCTTCCTCCCGGACGAGCTCTTGGTTCTCTGCGGTCGTGCGGAAAAATATCACGTAGGAATGCCCAGCAGCGCAGTCGTAGCCGTTGATGCCAATCATGGATGTATTGGGTGGTTGCCCCGGCACGAGTACAGCGCAGACATTTTCGCTGCTACTGATGTCAACACGATAGCCGTAAACGCTGTACCAGGTACAACCCACCGGAAACACGATCGAACACTTTGATTTGAGTCGGACTACAACCCCCGTAGGGCGCCCGTTAAAAGTGTGGCCGTGTTTGACGAGAGTGAGCAGAAACAATAAATGGGAACGGAGAACCGGCATGTGCGCAACGCTATTCAGCAGCACTTGCACAAGATCGTTTCCGGACGGGATAAGTAGCAGGTGGGTTAACCGCCGGAGCTGGCTAACACGACGGGTCTTTCCCCGTACCGGCGTGGTCCGTTCCCGAAGAACGTCGAGTTTGTGTGCACTGATCATTCCGGCTGATCCGAGGAGCCTCGGTCAATGTTCCCTTCGTGGGTGTCAGGCGATCATGCTGCAGTACATTTCGTGGGAACAGCCGTCTGAAGATGATTCATCAGCACGCTTACGCAAGAGAGCGTCTAGATTAACACCTGCACACCACGTCGAGGTCATACGGTTGAGCGAGATCGTTTCGCAGGTCATCCACCACCTTGGTTCGACGTGGTGTCGTTCTCTGCGACCGACACCTATGTCTTCGAGATGGCGCGTCATCATGGGCATGTATACGCTTCGAGGAAGACATGCATTGCCATGCGCTATATCATGACGTCATCGCACAACGGTTACTCGGTCAGCAAGCAGCCTTACAGACAGACTCGCGAGGCGCAGGGTCAATGTACAGACACGCCTGTGCTATCGCTGGCTACTTCATTTCCCTCTACTTTATACAGCAGAGTAGCACAAGAAAACGTAACATCATCATCGGCGGAGGGCTGTCATCTCATGTCTTGTTGGCTGCCTTGCTCTTTGGGCCGGTCATGATTGACACGCGGTCACAGAGTCGCACGTCCAAGAGAGTGCCTCAGCCCACAACGGTGGGGTAGATGTCGTTTGAGCTATGGGAAAAGTATTCGATACAGCTCACCATGGCGGCACTTTCGATCAATTTCAGTGCCCGATCTTGTACTACGCCTGAAGGGTAACTACAGTAACTGCGGCCGTGAAAACCGGTTTTATACGTCTCGATCTACTCAGGTTTCCGAAATACCGTTCGGAACATTCGATACGACCATCTAGTAGAACAACCATTTCCTGGGAAGGGACACGGGCTGCAACATAACCTACAAGAAACTGGATGAACAATCCCGTGTTGTCCTGAGTTGAGCGTGTATACCTCACCATAAGCCGGGAAATGTTGACGCGTACATTGCGTGTAGTGTTTCCTTCCGATATACTCTACTACCGCCGACCACGCCAGGTGAACTATTTCCTCGCGTGTCATCGACTATTTGGTGCCCTCGCGGGGAGACCCTTGGTCATGAAGAGCATTTTTCACAACTCAATAAAGCTAATATGCGACAGCACGTACATAGGATAATGTGACTCGTCTGTGTTGGGTCGAGCTCACCCTGCCCCTGCATATCTTCGGCGGATGTTCAATATTACCGTAGCGTCCTGCCAGTGTTCTATTTGGCAGTTTTAACGGGTCGCGCCATAGAGGAGGGCACGAGAAAACCACGACGTGTGTGCCATTGGAGCACGCCACTGGGAAGCACAGTGATAGTCACGCTTCCTCGTCGCTTCTGTGTAGCTTGGGTTGTCGGCATGGTATGGCAATTTCCTTCGAAGGTGATCCGAAACAAAAGTAATAGTCGCAGGAAGACACGAACACACGAATAGCAGCAACGAACAACGATGCGCGTGGTCGGGTTATCTGTACGCCTATGTGTTGTGCGCCGGCGAGAGCACAACATCAAGATTGTTGCGCTTTCTATTTACGGTTTGCGCCACATATAAGGGCACGAGCACACGACGACGTGTGCGTCGTTGGAGCACACCATTGGGTAGACCGGACAAAACCCCGCCTCCTCGTCGATTTCCCGTTTAGCTCGTGGTGTCGACATGGTGTCGTAGTCTCCTTTGAAAGGGACCCCGGAAAAAAAAGTGGAAGTCGAGTTTACGACAGCTCTTCTTACACCAGGCCCCTGGTCGGTACTGCTGTGGACGCAGTGCTCGGACGTACGTGCGACTCGATTGTTTTCTGCTTGGTCACATATTTACGAGTACGAGTACTGCTACCTGTGTAATCGTACTATTAACAGTACTCGATCGTAGTTGTACACACCGAGCTGTTGTCACGGCCAACACCACATCCACGCTGGGCTCTCCCCCTTCAGTTTCTGCCTCGACGTTGAATCGTGGGCGACGAGGGCCATAGATATATACCAGGTATTTGTCCACGCGTTCTCCCTCGCCATTTCGCTGTCATAATGTTTGAGACCCGCAAAAACAGCAGGGAGTGGCAGCAGCAGAAGCAGCAGTCTTGGTCGAATATGGTAGCTCTTCCTGGCGCCTGGTACACTCCGGGTTTGCAGATAGAGCCAATGATACCCTCTTCGATGCGTCGAAAGAGATTGCGGGCGTGGACTGCGATATGGCCATGCTTCCCTGTGCCGTGTTGGCAGAGAGCACGCCCGTGTGTAGGAGGTGTTGACTGCGGTAGAGGAACGTGATCGAGCAACAATCACACAATTCAGATTTTTTCATGGAAGAAATTACTCCAAAATACTCGGCATTTCATAGCTGAAAACTGCTCCCCCCTACAGGGGTCCGCATCTGACTTTTCCCGAAATTTATCGGAAACAAAGTTGGGGTCGTGCTTTCCCAGTGGCAAAAACAAATAGAATGAAAAGAGCCGGCAATCAAGACCCGTATTTTCTGCTGTAAAAGAGGTCGGGGGCCACGATTTTCAAGCAAACACCTACCTTGCCGACACGCCACCTACCCTGGGGGGCCTTTGCCGCCACTCCCATCTCGAGTGATCGCTCGTGGTCAAAGCACGGTGGTTGGATCTAGCAACGAGACTTGTGTCTCTGACCTGCTGCAAATCTGCAGATCGCTTGTTCCGAGTACGCCCTCTAACAAAATTAATGGAGCCCGAGCCAGCATCTTAGCCAAACCAAGCCAGTGGTGGCAGGCACCCCACAACCCACAGGGTCGATGTGACGTCGGACGTTTCAAATTTCGTTGCCTGCATCGCTCGCGAGGTCAATCTGCTCGTACTCGTTCGGTGCAGGTACTGCTGTGAGAAACTCGCAAAGTACGAGTTTTCGAACCAAAATATCACTATTGATAACGTTTCGCCGATGAAGGAAACATACTCAGATTCGGCTGCTTGTAGGTCGAACTCGTGCTCGACCTAGGGAAGAGGGGCGCAAGAGACATTTGGCGTGGCTGTTGTCCTCTACTAGAGGGTTCGAGGAGAGCAATCGACGACGCAAATGGTCGCGTCCTTCAGAGGTAGGGCTGCCCTCCGTCCAGATTCGCCAAGAGAGAGATGTACCCCGAAAATCTCAACAGAGCGAATCAAGGACCGACTTCGAACAGCAGCTCGTTCTCCCTCGTCAAGGCACCGCATGACCAGCTTCAGTCTCTCAAATGGTCCCTCTGACCTCGGGAGACGGCCTCAAGTCGTCGCAGCCAAAAAGAAGCCTCCATCAGCGAGGTTTCAGCCTCTGATCTACGAGGATGATGTAAACGAAAACTGACGCGCGCGCGACTCCACTCACTCCTGATACGAACAAGTACGAGCAGATTGACCTCGCGAGCGATGCAAGCAACGAAATTTGAAACGGCCGACGTTACAATGACCCTGTGGGTTGTGGGGTGCTTGCCACCCCTGGTTTCGTTGGGCTAAGATGCTGGCTCGAGCCCCATTAATTTTGTTAGAGGGCGTACACGGGACGAGCGATTTGCAGATTTGCAGCAGCTCGGAGACACAAGCCTCGTTGCTAGATCCAACCACCGTGCTTTGACCACGAGGGATCACTCGAGACGAGAGTTGCGGCAAAGGCCCCCCAGGGTAGGTGGCGTGTCGGCAAGGTAGGTGTTTGCTTGAAAATCGCGGCCCCCGACCTCTTTTACAGCTGAAAATACGGCTCTTGACTGCCGGCTCTTTTCATTTTATTTTATTTTTGCCACTGGGAAAGCACGACCCCAATTTGTTTCCGATAAATTTCGGGAAAAATCAGATGCGGACCCCCTGAAGTTCCACGAATACAGTACAGGACACCTAATAAGAAACCGGCTAATAAGAAAGCCAGGCTGATATGTAGAGGGAAAAATAATTATTTTCGAGAGTCGTTTTCTTGAAATCAGTGTAGGAAACACCGTCTCTAAAATAAGAAATCCAACCTGGACCATATTTCCTGTTTCTTATTAGGTGTCCTGTACTACTGTATGTGTTTATCCCGCTATGGAAAGTGGTCTATAATACCAATCGTCGGAAGAACAGGGTTTGTGGTGGAACTCCAGAGTATGGCGTTGGTTTCGATATGAAAATCACTTTTTTCTTGCGTTCATTATGCCTAACATTATTACATGGTCATTATGTACTAAATAGCTGTAGCCTCGAAATGGAGAAACAAACAATGATCGGAAGCATAAAATAAATGGGACCAAAAGTGCTCCCGAAACTTTACTTGATTTCGGTATGGAATCAATAAACTATCAACCAGGGTGTCATGCGTAAGAAAAGAAAGTCGAATGTTAAAGTCGAGTAAATCTCAAAGTAGATGTTGAACTGAAAAAAAAAACTTGAATCTTGTTTACCGAAAAACATACTTGGACTCAGCATGGAACCTAAATAATTAGTTTAACTAGGGAATATAATGTCGCTCCTCCGTCCCAATGGCGGATCAGCCACAACTTGGATACAGCATACCGTCCGAACGACTTACGAAATGTATGGTACGAGACGTATTGTAAGTGCTGGTGCAGTATACAAACGAACGTATTCGGCAAGAGAGATACATATATGTATAGATTCAACTCCAGCGTTATTAGTAGAAATGGACGGCGGTAAGATACAGAACACACGTGCAACATGTTGTGGGATCAATATTCACATCATATGTTATCACAATAGCCATGTTAGCCGCGTGTAGCCTGGTGCGCATCTCATACGACAGTAGCCAGGGCCGCTTGGTGTGGCCGATGCTGACTTTATCACGTAAATTAAACACAACCCTCCGCCCATGTGCACAAAAGGTGCCAAGAGGAGCCTACGTACGACGGTTAAAGAGAGAACGGCACGTCGGTTGAAGGGAAACTGAAGTCAGGGTAACCGCCGTAATGCATATGGAAATATTCGTCGCAAATGTGTTGATAGTCCCGCTGACCACTCAGTTGTCGATAACGTCATTAGCAAAAACAGATGGTCCGGCATGTCTCACTTGCAATTTCGGAGTACTATAGCAGCAGGCATAACGCTAGTTAGGGTTAGTAACTACAAAAACAGACCGTCGGGAGATTCAAACCACGGACCCTGCTTCAAGAACCAAGCGCTCTACCGCTGAAAGCCAGGTATGGCACTTCAATAGAAAAAAGGAACGAAATCGAGCCATTGCCCTATCTTTTGTCGGGCAGCCCATTATTTTGCTGGGCAGAATCGAAGAGAACTAAGCAAATAGATTTTACAGCCGCGCTGTTGAATGTACGCAACCAAGCGGTACACCACTATACGCACATCATGACAACGTAGGAACGGCTGTCGTATACCACCTTTTTGTTTGTACGAACAAGTCAGCCGTGACTCGGTTGTGTAGTTGGGGGGGGGTCGGTTATGTCACGCTGCTAAAAACAAACCGAGCCGATATCGAGCCGATTCCCGTTCTCTCGCCGGGCAGGTACAAAACCACGAATACAAAACCACGAATGAGAAAAAACTTGCGAGTTTTAGTATGCACTCGCACCCGTTGCTCGGTCGTGCAGATGAGGAGGAGGTCGGGTGTATCACTAAAACGAAAACTATAAGCGAGCCAAAGTGTCGTACTTTCGTCGGGGAAGAACAAAAGCAAATGAGACGCAACAAGCATGATGGGTTTTATATAGTTTCTGACGCATGCTACGATAGAGGTGAAACGACATGTATTTTTTTAGGATGGGTACTTGAGGAGGCTCTGTATATCATCCGAAACATGTACTGTACGAATATGTTTAGGGAAAATTCATATTTTTAGGTAAACTAACAGTGCTGCATACCTGATGAGCAATCCCAAGACCCTAAGTAAACAACATAACTTGTTGCAACACAAGAATAACGAACGTTCGACGATTTTGGGTTAAAGAGCCTGATCATCCAGAAAACGTTGCAGCCCAAAAGTGCTACGTATCTCTATGGTAGCACCCGTCTACTGCTGCTGTACGTAGCAGAATTGAACTTGAAAAAAAAAACAGAACTCGGCCAACGTGGTCTTAGATGTCGTGTTTTGCCCGCTAATGATTGAGCGCTGCTACCAGCTAAATCATGCCTGGTAGAAAATAACCATTAGTTGCAGCTTTAGGGAACATGCTTTGCAAATATTGTCCGGTAAAATACGACACATCCACAAGACAACCATACCCAAAGCAAAACCCTTTGAAGAGTGAGGAGGTGGAATTCCTTGCTATACTTTAATTTGAAGCAGCCGTGTTTACCGTCCTATTCATCATGACCACCATCTTCCTCTCTACTGTGTACTCGTGACTTTGTCTATACATAGTGGTTGCACAGCCTCCACGTCGGCAAGCTTAGTGTTACACACGCCACGGCTAAAACACCACGTAGTCCGGTAGGATGTTAACCAGTCGCCTACCCATCAAACTGAAGCATTATAACATTATAACTTCTTCGCCTAGAACGAACCGGGTATACGGGTCGACGTCTACCCGCCAGGAACGGAGACCGGGTTTACGGGTCGGCACCTGTCACCCACACGCGGTTGCAAACTTTCTGGCGATCCACAAGTGTTCACACCAGCAGATGGTTCCACGCCTCGGATAACGCAACACTTAACGTTTTATGTTAATGTTACGCGCCAGCGGAAACAAATCGTAACATTACGTTACTACGTTATCTAAATTCCGGATTTTGTGATAACATAGTGTTAGTGCGTTACGATATTGACGGGCGATCGCTTAACATTATGTTAGAGTGTTACCTTGATCCCGTGATGACCGCAGTATACGTGTTACGGTGTTAAAGTACGCAGCCCATAGCGAGTAACACTATGTTAGTGTGTTACCGAAATTCCTAGTTGCCATCGTAACACACGTTATAGGGATAAGGTACATGGTCAATGAAGCGTTAACATTATGTTACTGTGTTATCGATATCAGCCCGCAGCGAGTAACGTTATGTTAGTGTGTTAGCGAAATTCTTACTTGCTGCCGTAACACACTTTAGACAGATATCGTACATGGTCCAATAAACGTTTACATAACACTATGTGTGAAGTGTGTTATTTATAGCTGAGTTACCAACATTACGTTAACATTGTGTTACCGTGTTAGCGACACCAGCCCGTACCGAGTAACGTTATGTTAGCATGTTGCCTTATTCTTACTTGCTACCTTGGCACACTTCAGACTGATAACCAACGTACATGGCCAATAAAACGCTTACCACATAACACTACAGTACGCGACACCAGTTAAGAATCTCTTAATTCTGACCAGGCTGGAATTCTTATGCAAGGCGGGGTGTGTCCTACACTATTTTCAATATAAAAGAGGTCATGTTCTTATTTTCGTCTGAAAATCCAGCCATAAATTCTTAACTGTCGAATTAATAAAGTGCTGTCGCGTACTGTATGTCTGTGTTAGCGGAAAACCTTGTGGATATCCTAAAACATGTTATAACAGGGTTAACGTAAGTATGTATATAGCCAATAAAACATTGACATTATTATATGTTACCGTAGCGGCAGCAGCAGCAGCAGCAGCAGTCCGTATCGAGCGACGTATTGCCACGCCCACCCTCCTACTGATGAGGGGACGAAGAAGCCCTGCTGCTGTAAACATCCGACAGCAGTAAGTAGGAATGGTGGCACCTATGTTGCGAACATATGTGTTGTTGTGGATAGGTACGAATCACAGGTGCAGAGTTTTGGTCTTAAATTATGCCGAATATCAATACCGCTTTGGGGAACCAGGAGACACACAATCACACAATAGATTGAATACTTGTACAGAGGGTTCAGGGGTTAGACCGACAAGCCGAGCGTAAAGCGACCTACACTGATGCTGCTGTTGCTGCTGTTCTACTGCTGCTGAATGCTGACGACATGTTTTCTTGAAATGAAAAGAAATAACTCAAACGGCACGTATACGTAGCAGTGATGGAGATCGGAATTGAATTGCTCTGAAAAGATCACGATCTTGAGGAAAATCTCAAGATCAGATTGGTGGTTTTCGCAGCCGAAATTCTGATCTAGATCGAGAATCGAAGATCGATTGATTCAATCTTTCAATCTTGATCTTTTGGATCCCGCCCAAATAACGCCTTGTCATATCACTGGAAACCCATATAAAACGCACCCTCACGCTCTACACCCCGCACAAACCAACTGACAAGCACACACATCAGCCAAAGGCAAACCTTTGCCGCCGAAAAAGAAACAACCTGCTAAGAAAATAGGGCTCACGAATAAGAAACAGCCTGCTAAGAAAATAAGGCTCACGTTGGGAAGGACGTTAAGAATTTTGGAATAAATCGTGCTCAGCGGCGAGCGCTCACTAGATCCTACTGGTACGTATTAGCCTGTCTGTATGCTAAAATAGTGTTAAGGTTTCAAGGCTCTCTCAGGTTAGGCGTTTCTTTTGGGGCATTTGACAAAAAGGGGGACATCCCCCCTATATCGTGACAAAAAGGGGGACATCGGTTTTCGCCGCCGGGTACGCCCATGTACTCTGTCAAATCGACTTGAAATTAAAACCTGATGTGTTTGCCACACTCACATGTCATCTCGCTACCACCCACAGCAGTTTTTTTTTCATAAGTTTAGCGGGTGAACGAGAGCGATCAAAAGGGGGAGTGTGAGCATATCCCCCTTTTTGTTTTGCCCACGCTAGGGTTTCCCCCCTTCCATCTACTAAGTTTGGAAAAGTCCCCCTTTTTCCGTAACGTCCCCCCTTTTGTCACGTTGCGGAGAGATATCCCCCTTTCTGTGTCAAAAATACAAAATACCACGGGTAAGTGACCACTCCATGTTCTGGTTGTTGTGGCACGCCCAACAGACGACGTCTAACGTCGAAAAGACCAACGGCCCATACCTAGGCAAACTGTAACGCCAAAAAGATCAACGGCCCATACCCAGGCAAACGTGGTCAGCATATCAGCATACGTGATGTACGTATATATCGCAAATGATTCCGTGAGTACTGTCTGTATACCATATATGACAGCAGGTCCTGTGACACGCACATCTGGTTCAGAATCAATCGTGGTTTCAAGGTGTGGCCCTGCGAATCAATGCATTACATTGGTTGGCGCCCTGTGCCCCGTGGCCCCCAAAAATCACCAACATATATACGAGTATACGTATATAAATATGTACGTACCACAGGATAGTAGTACTACTGCTTTGGTACTGCTTGCTGCTGTGCGTATATTAAAAAAAAAAAAAAAACACACACAGCTGTGAGATCGAGGATTTTATCGAAACTCATCTTTGCAAGCTGAGTGGGATACTTCGATCGCGCGAACTACACGTCGTATATGTAGTATAGTCCCGGTACCGCCGTATACGTATACGCGTATATCAGGTACGTACCATGGCGTAGAAGAGAGGAGAGTCTTATAGTACCACGCAGTGAGCTGTTGAGCTGCTCGGTCACAGTGATGGTCAATATATGACTATGAGTATACCGTTAATGCGCTGGGCCGTTGGATTGGTGTTGACGACCACCTCTGGAACGAGAACCTCGCCGCCGGTGCTTCGTAGTGTCCCCCCTTTTGTCACGATATATGGGGGGTATCCCCCTTTTTGCCAAATGCCCTTTCTTTTATGCAGGCCCGTACTGTATACCAGGTATACCGCACGCCGGCACACATCTACGGTCTACCTCGGACATGTTGAGCATTCAAAGGTCTCTCGAGGCGGCTGATAGTCTGAGCTTTGCGCCCAGTGCTTCGACACCATATATATATGTAGATAGATGCCTCCTTGCTGTAACGATTTAGGTTGTTGTGTTTTATGTATGGGAAGTTGTAAGCCAGTATAAAATACGAAGTTTCTTGGGGTACAGCACAGGGCACATCAGAACAAAACGCGCAATAAGAAAGGCAGGCTCGGATTAAAAATAAAATAAGAAAATAGGGCGTCGTTATACAGAAGGGCATTTATATATTAGTGGTTCGGCGTCTGTTGCGCTGCGCGCAACACGCGACGCAAGGTGTGTTGCGCGCAGCGATCTATGCGCAAATATATGCCTCAAAACTAAGTAAAAAGCCTTTTAATTTATTTTTGGCCTCGTACGGCGAATAGAAAAAAGTGCATCAAAAAGAATAAAAGCCTACGGCGAATAGCAAAAGGTGCCTAATTTTTGTTTTCGACTAGTGTATGGCGAATAGTGCAAAGGGCCTAAAAGGTGTTCAATTACGGCTAATTATTAAGAAAAAAATACCCCCAAAAAAATTAGCGCCTCCGGCGTAAAATGAACGCACCAAAAACTTTCGCCCGCGGCGAAAAATGTTGCGCCCCCAAATACGCGTATTGCGCTGCGCGCAACCCGCCTTGCGGCGACTGTTCCTGTTGCGCAAAACGGTTATTTTGACCAAATGTTGCGCCAGCGCAACAGCGCAACACCTAATGAAAATGCCCTGTTATACAGTACTGGCCCTCTCACAAGAAACCTTAAATCGGGCTCAGGCTGATTGTCTTATTCTGGGTGCGCGCGAAAGCTCACTTCCTCATGTTGCACTTTCTAGTTTCGATCCCCGACAAGACATTTTTCCTACAGTAAGTGCCATTAATAATACAGCAGTACAGGACACCTAATGAGAAACAGGAAGTCTGGTCCAGGCTTGATTTGTTATTCGATAGGGGGTGCTTTTCACACAAATTTCAAGATAACGACTCCCGATTTTCTTTTTTTTCTTCAAAACTTAGCGTGTTTTTATAATTATCCTGTTTCTTATTAGGTGCCCTGTACTGTAGTCACGATGTCTTTTCACAGTAAGTAGTACCAGGTTTATTAGTGCACAACAAGATTTTTTGTTGTGAACTATATTCATTCTTAGGCTCTGACTACGAGTATAGGCTGAGAGCTTTTTACCATTTTTTTCAATTTTTCGCGCTGACTTTCTTCTGAAATAGTTTCTTCTGAACGGGCCGGTAATGTATTGAATTAGTGTAGAAATTATCCCATTATCGAATAAGAAATCGAGCCTGGTCCAGCTTGTCCTGTTTCTGATCATTAATCATATCATAGGTGTGTGTATGATACTGCTGTAGTGTACCAATCAGCTGGTACGTATGTACGACAAAAATGCGGGTACCAAATACTCGAAGTAGTCGTACAGTCGTACATTGAAAAAAAATGGAGCCACGTAGTATATATGTATACGAACGAAAACAAAGCAGTAAACCTGCTTAATTTGGCGACATAAAGATCAAGATTGAAGATCGAGATCAAGATTGCCTCTTTTCGCCAAGATTGCCGAAAAGATCAAGATTGCCTTTTCGGGGGCAATCTTTTTCAAGAATTGATCGGGACTGTTGCCGGAGGCAATCTCCATCACTGATACGTAGATGTTAATTCGCGTTGGTTCAGCACAATCAGTATTCCCCCAGCGTGATGCATTGAAGATTAGACTACTCCAGGTACTGAGGTCGCGCCTCAAATCCACTTACGAGTAAATTACTATAGCCCAGTAGTAACTACTGTGTTGCTGGGATGTCAGTAAAATTGGATAACACGGCTACATTATGTTACTCCGCGACGCCGCTTTACCGCTAACACAGGTAACACATGTTAGAGCGTGGGAAGATCCAAAGGGTAACGTATTAATAGTAACGTTACGTTGGATTGACACCGGCCCCCACGGTAACTCAGTAACACAATGTTTCGCCCGGATTGATTGTTATCGTAACACAGTAACATAATGTTACAATCACATATTTACTGACAGTAACACCGTAACAGCATGTTGGGCGGACCTCAGCATTTAGGCTAACACACTAACATAGTGTTACGCATCGGCCGGCTAAGACTGTAACGTATCTAACGTATGCTAAATGTTACGTTATCCGGCCTTAAGGCAATCAGACTGGGGGTGCGAATAACGTAGTGTTAGTAGTGCTGGACACTATGTTAGTGTTATGTTCGTATGTTATTTGTAACACAATGTTAACACTCATTCGAAGGGTAACACAATGTTAGTGTGTTATGTATAACGCTCCGTGGACAGTAACATTATTTTATCGTGTTAGTAAATCTGCAGATATCGATCTCGGAATGTTAGAGTGATAACGTACGTGTTGGGTCAGAGCCTAACACTATGTTAAAGTGGACGGATCACGGTGTAACATAACGTTAAGGCGTGTGCACGTTCGTGGGTTTCCAGTCAACACTGTGTTATCGCGTTACCGTGATTGCCCCTCCAGTGTTAACACTGTGCTACCGCGTTAACACTGTGTTACCGCGTTACCGCGATTACCCCTCCAGTGTTAACACTATGTTAGTACGTTGTGAAGTCCCTGTGTTAGGCCCCATAACGTAGATAAGTGTTATCCGAGTGTTACGTTTTCCGAGGTGTGGATGGTTCACATACATGCATGAGGAATTTTGCTCGTAATTAAAATTCGTTTTCATGGTGGACGTGAGGTTCGCACTCACGACTAGAGGTGATCACCGTTAAAACAAAAAACGGTTTTAACCTGGTTTGTGGAAACCACGGAGTGTACGAGTGAACAGTTTTTTCTAAACAAAACCGCATTATTTTCGCCGGTTCAAACCGTTTAACCGAAAACCGGAAGAAAACGGATAAAAACCCGATAGAACCGGTTTTTTCCGGTTTTAAACGGTTGCACCGGACACATTCTTCACTGATTCCCTACCGGATGAAACCATCACCAGTATGTACTATTAATTATAACGGGATACACACATACACACAACACATACCTGGTATGTATATGGTATCATGCACACGTATAAATATATGTGTGTACTCGAGGACTCGTACATCAACCATATCCTAAACAGCTGATGATCTGCTGACGTGTTCTAGGATAGTTGGTATAAACCGAAATGTATACCAAGGTATACAAAACTTGCACAAGACATCTGTATAATACACAAGTTTCCCCTCCAGGAAGTGCCTAGGGGAGTGGCGCAAGAACGAATATGAAACCCAAACAACATTTACCTCTATAATTGACAAGATTTTTGTGAGCGGGCCGAAAATGACTCGATTTCAGTGTAAGTTCAAAAATGACTCCATTTTTGTGTGGGTGCGGGCATCGAAATTTACTTTGTTTTTAGAGTTGGCATCGATAATAACTTGAGTTTAGGGGTGGGATAGAACATTACTTGCTTTCAGTGTTGGGGTCGAAATTAACTTATGGTTTTTGGAGGGGTGGACGCCCCTTGATAGCAGTAGATATTCGCGGTGGTTTTGTGCTCGGCGATTAAAGCTGACCCTCCGACCCGAACCCTGACCCGAACCCTATGCCAGTGGTTGGTGCTCGGATGCTGTGCTTGGTAAGGTTCTAGGTTGACTCGGCCGGCGTGGATGCTGAGCTTCGAAAGACTCTACTGTAGGTCAACTCGGGATGCTGTGGTTGGGAGAGACTTCCAAGTTGATTGAGCTGCGTAAAACATACCCTTAGCCAACCAGAGTGTCTAAATACCTACCTTAGGAAGATCTACTACCATGCTTCCTCCAGTAATCCGCATTTGGTTCAAACATGTCGTTCTGTTCAATGATTTGGAGGCCTTCCACGTTACCATCCGGTTTTAACTGTTGTTTCGAAAACCTGTTAAAACCGGCTGAAAAAAACGGTTTTATCCGTTTTGTTTGTTCGGATATTAACGCCTTGTCATCCAGGGGCGTCCAGAAAAAAGAGAAAACGACACACCACACCCCCAGAGGTCGGGATAGAAAACAGTTGCAACCGTTGTGATCACATGATGAAATAAGAAAATGGAAAAAAATATATCCTCATTTTCATTTTTTTCACTTGGTTTTAGTAACCCCCCCCCCCCCCCTAACGAACAAAAAGTTATTTGAGATGTCGAAAAAAACAAAACGACCACACTCGTGTCATCCGTTGTTTTTTTTTTTTCGCCTCCCGGTGCCCACCTTTGCTTACGACCGACGAGCCATGTCTTGCCGGTGACGCCATTAATCCGTTTGTCTATTGGTAAACAGTTAACCGAACGTCTGTCCATCAAACGATGAGCCTTCTAACCAAGGCCTTTCAGGTATGTAACAATCGAGACGGGACGGGGCGGTAGGGATTTGTACCCCTTCTGGCGGGAAACAGTTTGATGGCGGGACCGGACGGGAAGGAAACAAAGAAGGGCAAAACTATTGGCAGGGCGGGACGGGGCAGGACAGTGGGTGTAAAAATTCCAACGGGACGGGACCGTAAAATACGATGATGGTGTTTGCTTTTTCGACGAGACGGGACGGCACACATGCATTTTTCACGACGGGACGAGAGGGTAGATATACTTTTTCATGACGGGCCGGGAGGGTAAATATATACTGTATTGTTCTCGACGGGACGGGACGGTACATAAAACATCTCAGGACGGGACGAGGCGGTGGATTGTAAAGGTATAGCACGCAGTGCTGTACGTTGTTATGTCATATTTTCGATTGCACAATTAATTCTGGAAGTTCGTGATATTCTTTTCCGAAACAACTATTAATAAACAACCAACGTTTTGCTCTCATGAAAAACAAGAAGCAACATACATTATGTATCATATTCTTACGTATCGGTGTATCATTTTTGTTTGTTTTTAGAATGAAATAGTGACGTACTGGTAGACGAAAACAGGAATCAGCCAGAATACATAAGGAGTGACCGTCACGGCATCTTCACGAGACAAGGCCGGGTTGTTTCGGTAGACGGGGGACGGAACAATTTTGTTTGAATTTTTTCAACGGCTCTACCGGAACAGTTTACTTCGTACAGGTGTATGTTTTACCGCGACGAGACGAGACAGCAGTAACTACAATTTTTCCCGCCGGAACAGGGCGGTCATTTCATGTTTTTATTATGTTTGACGACGAGACAGCACGACCGGACAAATGGTTACGTTACGATGGTTTCACTGTCTCCTCTCCCGTCCCCCCGTTAACACTAGTACCGTCCCGTCAACATACCGTGCAAATCTTTGCTTATAACACAACGCAACGGCGCTTCGCCCTGTCTCGTAAGTAGCTCGTGCAAGATAGCTGTGCGTGCCTGCGTTCTGCTGCACTCCTGTGCTGTGGGCGATGATGTGTTGCGTTGTCTATGGTGTGTGTGTATATGGGTTTCCCTAGGATGTGTGTGGGGCTAGCTTCTTGTAACCACACAGCTGCTCCCGCTTAACGCTGGCAAGCATGCGGCAACCTATCGGGAATCGGTAATCGGATGCTTATCGGTTATCGGGACATGATATTTCCTATTTTCGATACGATTACCGATACGATTTCCGATACGATTTCCGATTTATCGGAACATTCCAATTGTTTGTATTCTGTAGGGTCCCTGTAAAACCATAGCCGGGGTATTTACCCGGGTATTACCCTTCAAAGAACTTCTGTAAGTTGGCTACGACATTTATACCCGTACCCGGAACTTCAGTAAGTTCTATACGCCCCGTGCCATAACACCCAGGGTACGCGTACAACGCTTATTTACCCGCACGGAACTTCTGTGAGTTCCGTACGCCTGTGTCACAATACACGGAACTCCTGTGAATTCTGTGACACATTCATACCCGTACCCGGAACTTCTGCGAGTTCTGTACGACATCCATACCCGTACCCGGAACTTGTGTGTGTTATGTAGACCCCGTGCCACAATGCCCGGGGTAAGGGTACACCGTTGTTATAATACCGGGGGTGCCGGTACCTATTCGAGTTTAGACCATCCTTTACCCGTACGGTCTTAAAGTACTACGTACCCTCTGTTTTGTTTTTTCAATATTTGTCTTTCTCATACTTGCGTCACCCGAAGATAATAACGATTTTGTAAGACTACTGTGTAACCAAGTGCTTGTGCGTTCTTCACATTACACGTCTATTCTACCCGTCGCCATTCAGCACACCCCGTGTCCGTGCCAATTATTCATCCTAGAGAGGTATGTTACGGGCAGCGACCCTGTGTGCTCCACGATGTTGTAGGCATCGAAAGCAACCCATATTCAAGATTTCTGTGTCTGACCTGGTTGATTCTCGATTCAAGCGAGCGGATGGAGTTGACCAGCAGGACGGATCACGAGCATGCAGTAGCGTTCCATGTGTCGGATAAGCAAGCGTTTCGTGCCAGTGGTTCAGTGTCAGCGCTCAGTTCACAGGTTCACAGTGCTCAAGTGCACAGGTTCACAGTTTCCAATTTATCATGACTTCCATAGTGATCGACATACACAACCTCCTGTGCTATCCCTCAGAAGCCTTGCAACTCCGGGTCATTTACGAAAATATAGAAGAATGTCCCCTTCTTGCCATGACACCCCCCCACGCTCGATGTCCTCAGACCGAGGCAACAATCCGAGAAAACGAACGTCAGTAAAGAAATCCGAAGTGCAGAAAAATGCTCGTCGAGATAGCAACAGGAAAAATAAAATATAACAAGTATCCGTCCTTCCGACAAGGAGTATATACGTGGGGAATTTATTTGAAATCCAAACAAAAGTTATAATCCCACCTCCCCGACGGAATATATTATACCCTACGTAGCTCTGCAGGCATTCCCGAGCCGTTCAAAGCCTTTTGATTATGTGTGTGTGTCTTCTTCACATTAAACCTTCCTTTCTACCCGTCGACATCCAGCACACCCAGTGTCCGTGCCGATTCTTCACCCTAAAATGGTACCAGTTCTGTGGTCACAAAACTACGACACAGAGATACTACACTCAGTGCAGTAAGCAGAGCAGACAATGCAACGCCATATACGACAGGCAAGACCTACCCTGCTAGTAATCCAGGTGCATCCAAGAGAAAAAAAGAGAAAAAAGAAAAAATAATAAAAAGTAAATATACTGAAGCAAATCAACAATCAAGCAACCAAATAAAAAGCATGACAAAAAAAGAAAGTGTCGTGCTTCTCCCAGAGGAGATGCGACCTCCAATAAAAACCAAATGAAATGAAAGAAAATGAAATGGACCGAAACAGCGCCAACAGAGCAAGACTGAGAACGACAGGATAGGACAGCCAGCCGGAGCACACCAAAGGCCAGCTGAGGCAGGTTTGTGCCCGTAGTACAGGCAGGTTCTACCAGCTAGTCGGTCTGGCACCTACTCTGTTTGCCGTCTCTTTCCTGCTTTCGTCCGTCCTGGCTTCCCTATGACCCCCCCCACCATCCGCTTCCCTTCCCTTGGGCGTCACCCATACAACGGGTACGTGGCACTTCCAACTCAATTCCGTTTCGTTCTCGTGTAACACACGAGAGTCCCGGAAAGAGAACGGGGAATGACAAAACAAAATGAATACGTACGTAGCTAAGCCACCAAAGAAAGTCCTAGGAAAAATACGGAAGGCGGAGAAACAAAGGCAAAAGCGATCACGGTAACATAAATAAGTGAAACAAAGTAAACGAAGCAAATGATGCGAGGGGTTGTAGCATCGCTGTCGTGCCCCCCTTGAGAAGCAACAGGCAATACGACAAGCGAACAAAAAATAAAAAATAAATAAATAAATAAATAAAACAAACAAACAAACAAACAAACAAACAAACAAACAAACAAAGGGAAAGAAAGACCTTATTATATGTGTCAACAGCAGCGGCTTCAACTATCCTTCGATCTTTATTATCAATATCCGATCAATCATCGGAAGTTCTGCCGCAGATCAAGACACCAGCCATGTCTCGTATATCTCGTGTCTCGTGGTGCCAACTGGAGTCAGTTTTGCTGTGTTTTTACCTGTTATATAGAAAACAAATTATCTGAATAACCACATCGAAAAGTCACTCGGTTGTGGTTGCAGTTCATGGTGTTGTAGCGCCTAAACTACTGTAAAATAGCGATTGTATGGAGGATTGAGGCATCGCGTTTCTGGTTGCCGCTACAAGTCAGTTCTCAGGTCAGGGTTCGTATATATCGATAGATATTGTTGTGCGCTATACCGGGAGTGTGTGTTTCAGCGAACAATAACAAGGTGCGGTGGGAACTGCATCCGGCTGAAGCAGGGTGCACGATTGAGGTTGGCAGACTTGAAATTGGTGCTGACACGAAGAGTCGAAGTGGTCGAGTCGCTTTGATTTTCCAAGTCAATCAGTCGCGTTCGTCATGTGTGCGATGTTTTTGTCACGGATAGTCAGTTGAACATTGCCGTGGAGACTATGTTTCATAAGAAAAATAAATGTTTTTCCGGTGAAGGAACCTGGTTGCTCCGTGTGATTAATCTGTTGTATGTTGTTTGGTTTATCTCCCTTGTCCCTCCCTGAGTTGTAAATACTACGAGTGAGTATAGCTGCACCACCTGTGTTATGATTTATCTGTATACTATTGGTCTGGAATATCCGGGGTTACTTGAGTGGGATCTCCAAAGTTCCTTATATTGCCGTTGAGGTTCCTATCGTGACCCGTTGCAGTACCTACGGGTGCCCAGAGCAATGCACGCAGACGACACCGTTGAAGCTCCTATGGTGACCCGTCTCAGCACCTGGAGACGCCCAGAGTGATGTACTATGTTGACAGAATGCCAAGATTGAAGGGAGCAGCAACGTTGCGGTTACTTCTTTCACTCTGGGGTAGTTATATGAGCGTCTGTCACGCCCCCCTCCCTCTATGTATGTATATACTGACCTGATTATACTGCGGTGTGAAAGGTAGTCAATACAGATAAATATCTATACATTTACGTAAACCTGGGTCGGTCGTTAGGTATGAGTGGACCGTAAGACAGTAGTTATTCGTGATGAACGGCCCAACGTTCGATGGACAGCTCTTCGAAATAGCTTTTAGCTTTAGACTTTTTGGTGGCAGCAGCACGATTGTAGTATATAGTCCGTACTTTTGTGTGTTAGCCACGATGACACGGAGCTTGGGACGCAACGCAGATAATGGCCGGCATGTGTCCAGAATCAGCTTCGCCTCCAACTGCTTTGCCGGAGACATCGTCATACAGGTCATCAGACAGAGCTGATAATGTACTTCAGCAGCACAATCCACTGCTGTGATAGCACATACCTAAGCAATATGGCTGCGGGCGCGGGAGCTACACGCAGCAGCAGCGACGGGCGGAAGCAGCGGGCGCTTTGGTGCGCAACCACTATAACGTAGTTGCTCGACGGGCGGCATGTGTATAGCACCACGGAAAGACACCAGCACACAGACTATCAGACAGAAAACCTCACGATGTAGAGCGGTGCAACCGACATTTCGTGAGCGTAGAGAAGTACCATCATACAGACTATCAGGCAGAGCTCATGATGTACGGCTGTACTGCAGTACAGCTAGCAGTACTAAATCGACTTCTGCGACGGTAGCTCAGGCGGAAGGAGTGGGGCTGCGGGGACGGAACTGCTGCATTCTGTGATCATAAGGGTTTATTGCTGTGCCGCGGCTGTACAGATCAGAGATCATCGGGTAGTGCTGGAGCGTAGTTACTTGCCCGGTAGCCCAGATCCAACTACAAGCGAGTGTATTCGTGCAAGAATCAACTCCCATCGTCCTGCCACTCCAACGGAAATCATTATATATAACATGTATTTGTAACTTACGGGGGCCGACCCTGTGTGCTCCACGGTTTGGTATACTAGAAGGTAATGCATACAATAAAGACAAATACACATTTTGTATACAATCTTGAATACACGGAGGTACTACTCGTAACGAGTTTGCGTGAAACCAAGAAACCCTTGAAACCACTGAGTCTAGTGCACCATCGTATGAGCGCAATTTGGAATTTTGAGGACGTTGAATAAAGTTGAAATATATTGTTTCATGATAGCGTTGCATAGTTGTTTATGTCGTTAAGCCGGCTGGTCCACGACCAAACTGTAGACGGATACGACGATTGACGGGGGGTATCTTCCCCTCCGACCAACGAGGCCATATACTCGTCGAATTATGTTATATATACGAAATCACACCGCCACGGCGAAGGGTATGATATTCTGCCACCCACAACTTGCCTTAGCTTCGACGACTTCACACAATCTCACGACGTCTGAGAAAACATGGCAAGCCCTTTTCGACAGCGACGGCATAAGCTTTTACGTCCTCTTTAGCAAACGTGGCAGAGATATTGCCATGACGACCGAGCAAAACCTCCCGTCGTCTGAGCAAAAGTGGCGGAGCCTTTGCCGTAACGGCGGCATGTAACCTGACGTCGTCTGAGAAAACGTGGCACAGCCTTTGCCATACGTTTTGCCATAGCAACGGCTATGCATTTCACGTCTTCTGAGCATCAGGGGCAGTGCATCGAATGGTATTAGTGCGTCATAACCTGCGGTATAGCGCTGTAGTATCCCTTACCCATTATTCAACGGAGAAGTCGCAAACCAAACTAAACCCTTGGAAACCCAAGAAAACAAGCTTCAGGGGAGGGCTCACCATCACCACGTAGTCTGAGCAACAGTGGAAATGTGCACCCTATGGTCTTAGTACGCCACTACGTGCCGTATATGCTGTAGTATCATTTACTCATAACCCAATAGAGTAAACGTAAACCAAACTAAACTCCTAGAAACCCAACAAAACACATACCTCAGGAAAGAGCTCACCATCACCTCCCCTGACAATGTCAAGTGCTCACCTTCACTGTCAAGGTAATACGCTCATCAGTGCTTACCCCCACTGAGATCACTCCTCTGGGGCGCTCATCTCGCCACAAAACCAGATCACAGGAAATCCAACAGCACACAAACCTACCACACCCCAGAAAACCCAAGCACATAAACCTCAGGGAGGGGCTCACCTTCACTTCCCCTCACAATGACAAGTGCTTACCTTCACTGTCAGGGTGAATGCATCTGTGTTTACCTACACTCGAAATGAATCAACGGGGGCGCTTACCTCGCCGCAAAACCGAATCCCAGGAAGCCCAACAGAGCCCAGCCCAACAGCACACTAACTATCACCAGACCCTGGGAAACACTAAAGCTCAGAAATATCAGAGAGGAGCTCAACTTCAACTCCCTTCTGAGCGATAGCAGAATGCAAGTGCTGACCTACACTTGCAAGGTGCCACCGCTCATCAGTGCTTACCTTCACTGAGGTCGTCCCCGCAGGCGGTTACCTCGCAATTCCGCTTGTCGTAATTGGCATCGTATTCGCCTCACTCTCCAACGTGAAACAACCGACACACCAGCATCCCTGGTAGGCTATCTTACCAAGAACACCGGGCATACCAAATAATTCTTCCATACAACCCTAACAACAGCCAAGATGCAATATCTCAGGCCTGCTATCATACCAAGACTACCAAGAATACTATCGTGCAACTCCAACAACAACAGGTATGCAAACACCCTAAGCTTGCTATCCTACCAAATATACCAGAAATACTATCATAAAAACCCAACAACAGACAATATGCAAACATCTCAAGCTTGCTATCCTCCTAGGAGTACCAGGGATACAACCATACAACTTCAACAACAGGCGATATGATTTTCCCTCTTTCGCTAAACTAATAAATTATACACCCCCATACCACGAACAACCTACCTAAACAATATATTTACTGGAATCGAGATTGAGTACCGTAGGTCTTATTTACTATGACCCCCCGTCATAGTGCACGATTGTGTTATATATATGCCTACGTGCAGAATCAAGGCAATGCCAAGGGTTGCAGGAAGAAGTGAATGCTGCGTTCTTGAGAACAGTACGTAGGACGTGAAACGGTCACGAGCAAGCATCCAAGGAACGTTGCTGTGGGTCGGTCAGTACCACTCGATATAGTATATCTAGCCGTAGAGCCGAGCGTGTCGAGGCTGGTTGCGCCCACCAAGCTCACAACCAACCAACCAACAATCTTCGCAGCTCTGTCTGATATTTTCCGTCCTCTTCATGTTGGCCCAGAGAGGTCCTTCTTTGTAACATCATACGTTTCTTCTGAGAGAAGCTAACGATCGCGCCTAACGGCGGCTCGCGCCAAGCTTCTGAACTAGCACTTCCACCGCAATGCCACAAGCGGACACCGTCCCCCAACAGGTTATGAGCCTCGGTGTGTTTGGCGCTTCGCTTAGAGCTGCGGTTCATCGGGTACGTCCAGTAAAAGGACCATGCCTGAGTTTCGAGCTGCTGCGTGCTCGTACATTCAAGAGGAGAGACCATGTCCTCCTGCTGTAAGTTTCTCCGCAGAGCTTCGTTCACCATCGTCGTCTACGAGGAGCTGCTGGTAGGGAAGAACAAGGCCTACCTCCCCGCAGAGCTGCCAAAGTCATCTTCACTTGGAGCTGCTGCTGAGCTGCTACTACGTAATCGTACTACTACACGGACCTACCTGCTGCAATCTTCTCAGGATCGTCGTACTACGATTACAGCGCCGGTGGACTGTTCTGCTGCACAAGACACAACGTTCGAGTTTTGCTTACGAGGACTGCGAAAATGACATCCAACGTCACGGCCAACGTCAACGGTAACATCATGGCAGCCAAGGGGGGGTTTCTCGTGAGGGACGGCGAGTCTAGGCCGACCGAGGATACGGGAAATGCGGGAGGACAATATCGTACATTAGCGGCGTTGCCGTACCTATCAAGAACAAGATTGAGCGGCGCAATTAACGACGAGGAGCGAGTCGATCATGAAGTTCGACGACATCTGGACGGCGGACGTCTGGTCTAAGAGCGCGTGAATCCCCGGAGCTAGGAGGATTACGTATTGGGATCGCTGGAGCAACGTCATCACTGCCTGGGATCGTCATCATCATCATCATCATAATATCGTGGTGTGGACCGCTTGGGGATCGTGTCGCCCAGGGTCGTTCATCGTCGGATTGAAGGAGCGCGGTCGTCGGGATCGTAGCATAATTACAGTGGGATCGCCGGAGAAATGTCCTCTGGGATCGGGCCACAGTACAACACTATAATCTATAACAATAGGAGCCGCCGGGGTACTATCACCGCCAGGAGCTGCCTCAACGCGGGTTCGTCGGGGATATGTTTCCGGGACTGCTGCAAACATAAGCCTGTGGGATTGCCGAAAAGAAGACCTTTCGGCGTGGCTACAGCACTACTGTTCGATGGGACTGCCGGAGCTTCCGGAGTAACCGCAATAGTATCATCGTGGGGTCACCGGAGTGTCTTTCGGGATCGGTCCACAGCATCATCATACATTTTTGGGATCCACGGGGGAGAACGTGTTCTGGGATTACCTCATCCTCGTCGATTCAGGACTGCTGTAACATCACTTCTGGAGTCGCTCGATGTCATCATTGATTGAGGGCTGCTGGAATATCGCTTCTAAAGTCACTGAACATCATCGGTTGGGGCTGCTGGGACATCGTTTCTGGGGCCGCTGCACCATCAGCATGACGACCGTCGGGAGAAAGCCATCTTCATCGCCTGGGGTCGCACCAGGTTAAATGGCAAGGGTTTCATAGCAGTGTCATGCGTCGTTCTTGTACGGGGCGGGCAGAAACGTGGCAGCTTGTTATTGATAATAGTAAAAAGGTTTCTTGGTCAACAAACTGATCATGAAAATAGTTTTTTATGCTCGAGATGCAGTTGATATTTTTTGCAGTAATACATGTTGCCTCTCTGTAACACAAGCCTGTCTTCAACTATGCATTCACCCTTTGAGCTGTACAATACCATGGCAGTAAGGAATGTGTTTCAGAAGCAAAATGTGATAATTAAGACTGCTGTTCGACCGGTATCCTTTCAAAAATATAACATACGGCCGATAGCGGTGTCACAGTATTAAGCGTACGGAGTAATGTCGTAACGCGTATTCCTGTCTTGTACATGTATAATGAGACCCTTGCGCGTCCTAAGGCCTGTTTGTGACATGTATACGGTTTGTACGCCCGCCCTTGCTTCAAACCTGTCACAACTATTTGCCTTTACGTTGCCAGGTTACGCGTAGTAGTTGTTGGGTTAATTGTAGAAGGATTGATCACCCGTCGTAAGCGAAGTAGGAACGGTTGATGTTGTTGCGGCGCGGCAAAGGAGTAATGAACCTTTGTTGCAACGTATCAACACGTAAATATGCAGACAAGTAAAGTCCACGAAGTAGCAACAGTGGGAGTTGTCGAGAGAACATTAGACTGAGCGTGCTACCGTGTATATAACTTACGCAGTCAGTTGCCGTAAGTATCAAGCACGAGAACGTTCCGTTAGACCAAGTTGACTGAGTAACTAGTTTCGATGGCTAACAGTGATTTGACTATGTTACCTCCATCGAGGGGTCGTGTTGATGTAGACAATATGCTACAGCAGCAGTAACCAGCAGCCTACTGAGTCGCTGACCGGGAACACTGACGTACTATAGTAGCAGGTATAAAAGTAGGTATATGTACCAGCCTACCTATCTAACTCAGTAGCATGGAGTGCTTTTGAAGTAAGGGTGAACTCAGTTATGTACGTACGAATAGTACTTGGTATCAGTACAGCCATGGGTATGCGGCGAAATACGAATAGGAACTTTGTAAGAAATTATGCGGGGCATGTAGACACTATTCGTCGTTGAACGTCTGCAAGAGTTGCGTTCTTGACAACAGTACGTCGTACGTGGAACGGTCACGAACGAGCATCCAAAGAACGTTAGTACGTGGAGCGGTCACGAGCAAGCATCCAAGGAACGTTGCTGTGGGTTGGTCAGTACGACCACCCGATAGGGTACATCTAGCCGTAGAGCCGAGCGTGTCGAGGTTGGTTGCGCCCACCAAGCTGACAACGAACCAACCAACAATCGTCTCATCTCTGTTTGATATTTTATGTCATCTTCATATTGGACCAGAGAGAGCCTTCTTTGTAACATCATACGTTTCTTCTGAGATAATCTAACGATCGCGCCTAACGGCGGCTCGCGCCAAGCCTATGGACTAGCACGTTCACCACACTGCCACAAGCGGGCACCGTCCCCGAACAAGCTGTGCGCCCTTATACCGGTTTTTGGATATACCGTTGGATTGCGTCGATTACACACGAAGTACCTTTAACAGGCGCATTTACTACAAAACAGTATAAAGATAACCACAAAAAAAACAATTGTCGCAAATCGTGATTTCGCTTTTTTGGTTTAAACACAAAATGGCGTCAAGATTCAAGAGGTGTTCTTCGATAATCTACTGTACTCGAGATAATAAATCACCATTCAACACAAATAAAGTAGTACGAGTGGGCGCCTGCATTTCATAAATTATGTGTCGAAAGAAATTTTCTTAGATTGACACGAACAATGGAAAACTTCGGTTTAGGAACACACCTCACCTGTTGGTTATATAGCATAGTCTACTGGCCTACTGAGTCACTGTGACTACGCTATAAACCCAACAAAATATATACTTCGGGGTTCGATACATATCACCGTGCTGCATTGATCTCCGGGGCATGCCTCTCGCCACGTACAACTATCCAGGAGCATACTATAATAACCATTAATAATGTCTCCATCGCGTACGCTCGAAAATGACAAATTAATAAATCGGCGGGATTTGAACCCCTGACCCACCATTAGGAATTATTTAACACTACTCACTGAACCACAGAGTCACAGTGCCTCCGTAGGCGAGTATTAGATCGACGTCGGAAACAAAATAATAAGTCGTTGAGCCTGAACACCAAACAAACGAAAGTGTCTGAACACCGGGAGCCCACTGTACCTTAGATACGATATCATCTCGTGACATTTGTTTCGTTAGGAATGGCTGTCGCTATGTCGTATCACTTTTTCTTTTTTTAAACAATACAGCAGTCTAATTTGTCACATGGTTTTTCCATTAAGGGAACTATGAAGCATGTGCGATCTATTTTCAACTTGCGACACTCCTGGGAGTTCAAGTGATCAACATCCCGAATGGGAGCCTCAACCTTGTAACATATACAAATTTAGAATTGAACAATTAATTCTTGTTTTCCAGGATTCGCGGCTATCTCGGCGAGATCGAGTCAAGAAAAAAAAGTTCGATTTTTTGTATATACAGTTTTGTTTTGCGCAAGCAACTGTATGTATGTCAGGGTCAGTGCTTCATATTTTGGTAGCCTTACTTTCAGTGGTTCACGAGATACGACTTTAAGAAGCTTGGTACGATTCTCGGCTGGCCCTACGAGCATGCACTCGGGGGGGTTCGAAGTCACGATCTTGACTCTAACAGGCTTCGTGGGTACCTGCTAGCCCACCGGGGGACTGGCACGATGCATTATAACATACACCAGGTAAAACGCCACTACTGCTACTGTGTGTAATGTGTATCATATAATATGTATTCTTAATAGTACTGGTGACGATTTTATTCGGTAGAGAATCAGTGAAGAATTTGTTCGGTGCTACCGGTTAAAACCGGTTTTATCCTGTTTTTATCCGGTTTTACCCGGTTTTCATTTCACCAGCTAAACCGGCCGAACAAAAACAGTTTTTTTTCGACTGTTCGCTTGTACACGCCTTCTGGGTTTCCAAAAACCCGTGTAAACCGTTTTTTTTCAACGGTGCCCACCTCTAGTCACGACTATGGAGGGAGCGGGAGAGAAGTGCGAAGATAATTACTGGAGAAAAAAAACAAAACAAAAATCGGATGCGTGGTTGCGTGGTGCTTCCTAAATACTCAAATCCGTTTCATCTTCGTGCCACACAGGTGGGCATGACCAAAAATATATATTATCTGTAGGTCCGATACGTATTGTACGTATCGTGATAGTATACGTGGTACATCAGTACTGGTAGTAGAGGTGTTACCCTTTTGCCAACTACCCGGGTACTCGCGAGTAGTACCCGACATCTGCTACGATAACACAGGTGCATCATGTTTTTTTCCGAGGTTGGTCATTTGAAGAGCTCTATACCCCACTCAAAAACAGGTTTGGGAGGAAACGAGAAGAGCCATCCGATGAACAATCCCATAGCCTAACGGTACAACGAAACTGGTTGCATCACAAATATGGCATTCCGACGATTTTGGGTTAATGAGCCCCGTTATTCAGAAACGTTTTCAACCAAAAAGTGATACCTCTATCGTAGCAGGCGTCACCCGGCTTGCTTATACCCGCCACGGGTGCGAGTAACACTTCATACTCACCGAGTATTTGGGGCCCGGGTACCCGGGTACCCGGTTAGTCGGGTACCCGGTTTAACCGAGCACCCGGGTACCCATGTACCCGGGTACTCGTTGATTTATCTCAGAAATCCCGGAGATGGCAACTTATCGTCCGCTAAATCACGTCCCCTGGGTGGGTGTTCGGCAAACACTCTCGAGGGAGCCCTTTCAAAAATAAAAAGCCATATCATGCCTCACATGCCACACTATACTAAAGTGGTACCCGTTTCCCAACTACCCGGGTACTCGCGAGTATTACTCAGTTTGCTAATACCCGTGACGGGTACGGGTAACACATCATACTCGCCGAGTATTTGGGCCCCGGGCATTCGGGTACTCGGCTGTTAGACGAGTACCCGGGTGCTTAACGGGTACACGCCGTTATAGTACCCGTTTGAGATGAATACTCGTCGGGAAACACCTCTAATTACCAGGGGCTCCTATTTTGCCGGTCGCTCCGGTGGGCTAGCAGGTAACGACGAAGCCTGTTAAGAGTCAAGATCGCGAGTTCGAGCCCCGCCGAGTGCATACTTAAAGCGTGTTTTTCTCGCGAAATATATATACGAATATTTCTTGACTAGCAGAAAGCGCGAGAGCGTGACTTAGCAAAATTCGATGAAGATCGACGAGCTTTGGGAAGGCTGAACCCTGTACGCGATAAAAGTCAAGGCAAGAACCGTAGTAGGAGAGGAGAGAGACGAGTCTACTTTGTGACCCCGGATCTGAGTTACGACTAAGGAGGGTGAAAGACAGGAGTGCGAAGATAATAAACGGGATGGAAAAAAACAAAATGACCATTTTAGATAGTTAGGTGTCGAAACACAATTCTGCGGGAAATCCGGTGATAACATCTTGGGTTTAGGAATTTTATCACCGGGGGTGGTATACCATGGGTATGTGGTATACACCGTACACCCGGTGATAAAGTGGGTGGTCGTTTGGGATTTTAGATTATTCACCACCCCGGGTGGTATACCGTAGGGGTGTGATAACATGGGGGGGGTGTGACTACAGCGGTTTCAAACGAGTATTGCTGCCATATTCTTGGCAGACGGCCAAACAATGACGCGGTTGAGCCTGGAACCGCAGCAGCAATTGCCTGAGCCGCAGATATGTTTTGCCCGTCGCGATAGACGACTCTTGCACTACGGCCCTGTACCTCCTCCACCTCCATGCTGCTGGTCTCCATACGGTAAGCTGAGGCACCCTCGCACACCTGATGTGCTACTGCTGCTGTGCTGTTCTGACAGACTTGTTTTGTTGATCGGCACGCTTTCCCCCGCGGTGCTAACTTGGGGGTGTCATAATGATAATGAGGCATTACCACAGGGGGTGTTGTATAAACCGTACCCCGGGTGATAACTCGGGTGGTCGTTTAGGATTTTAGAGTATTGGCCGCCCGGGTGGTATACCGTGGGGGTGTGGTATACAAGATGGGGTGTGGTATACACTGTCATATTCGGTATTCGTGCAAGTATCGCAATTATTCGGGAATCCTCCGGGGGTCCTCCCGGGGGGCCCTCCGGAGGCTCCTGCGGGGGGCTTGCGCGCCCGGCAACAGACACCGAGCCACTGATTAATGCCCTGCTATCAACTATCAAGTAGTCGTGTCGACGGCTCCCCTGCTCGCCATGGCTGCCCGCGACAAATATGCGGTTCGCCATCTTGTAGTGAACGAGCGCGCATATCCTTGTGCCGGCTTGGTGTGATGTGGTGTCGTTTAATACATTAGGGGCCCCCTTCGGTATTTAAAAAAAAGAAGTACCCTAGTGTTGAAAAATATATATTTATCGTTTTCATTTACACCAGCAATACTATTTCTGGTATAGTAACACCATATCAGTACTCCTTACGGAAAATGGCATAGCTCCAGTTCTAATGATCAGACCTTCGGCCGACCAATGTATAGCTTGTTCGTTATAGTCTCAAGGAGGTTTTGGGGCTCTTGGATCTGCAAGGGAGGGCAAGCATTGCTGTGTTTGCATCACGAAACGAAAGTGCTCCGCAGCATGATTTTGATCGTTTCGGAGCTCCTGTTTGGTATCTACACTCTGCTGTGGCCACGTAGGACGCTACGGACGGTCGAACTAGAGGCTCAGGTACGTTCACCTACTAGAGCTCGGTGTCCTCGTCGAAAATCGGAGTTAAAACAGTACCACAGCCGGAGAAACTGCTATTTTTCAAATTCGTCTTGGGTACCAGGGGTATGGCGAGTCGTGTTCGAGTAAGAGGCACGTTTCGTGATGAACAGGGCGTCTGGTCTATATGCGTTCCGAGGCACAAATGCTGACCATGATCTAGGCTCTCGGAAACGACTCATTGGTCGAAATTCTGAGAATTAGAACTGGAGAAATGCCGTTTTCTGTAGGGAGCCACGAAAATGTGAAAAGTATACCAGAAATAGTATTACAACTGAAATAAAAACGGATTTGTTTTTCATTTGCTCATACATTTTTATATCCGAAGGGGTTGCTGTTATTCTTGGTGTTTTTTTTGGTTGGTTCACCCAGGTATTTTGTCGACACCTAACTATCTAAAATGGTCAGAATGGAAAAAAAATCGGAGCACTGTGATCCCTGGACGATTTAGCACAACACAAGTTTTTTCAAGTTTTTTGTTTGAATTTTTTCGATAACCAATCACTTGGTTTTAAAGACCCCCCCCCCTTCGAGGCTCAGGGGAGGAGGGGGTCTTTAAAACCAAGTGATTGGTTATCGGAAAAAATCAGAAAAAACAATACTTGTTTTGTTCTTAATCGTCCAGCGATCACAGTAGTGATTAGATTGTTTTTCCATTCTGACCATTTTAGATAGTCAAGTGTCGGAAAAATAATTTTCGGGACGCCCTCGGTTCACCAGCCCTATTACGAGAACAGCAGTACAGGACACGAAACAATTATAAACGTGCTATTAATTAGAAATAGTGAACAAGCCAGTCTCTGGTATATATCTAGTAGAGGAAATCAGAAATTCGACAGTCGTTCTATATTGAACAAGTTATACCGTCTCTCAAATAAGAAATGCAGCCTTGGTCAGCTTTCCTGTTGTCCTGTACTACTGCTGTACTGGAATGCACACTTTGCAAGATTTTCTCTGCAGGGTACGTGGATAACCAAACCACCGTATTTTCCAGGATATTATTACCCTACAAAGAACGTCTGTAAGTTCTGCGCGACGCTCATACCCGTACCCGGAACTTTTGTAAGTTATCTACGCCCGTGCCACACTACCCGGGGTACGGGTACAGCCTTGTTGTACCCGTACGGAACTTGCGTGAGTTCTGTACACCCATGCCACAATACCCGGAACTTATTTGAGTTCAGTAACCCTCTCATACCCGCACCCGGAACTCCTGGAATTTCTGTGCGACAACCATACCCACCCGTACCCGAAGTTTCTGTATCTTCTGACGCATGCCACGGTGGTAGAGGTGCACCATTTGTTTTCCGAGCACCTCACGCGAGGAGGAGCTCCATACCCTACCCGAGACATGTTTTAGGAGGAAAATAAAAGTGCTGCCCGATGAACAATCTAATACCCTGAGTATACTGTGAAAAATATTGCAAACAACAAAATGAACGTCCGACGAATTTGGGTTAAGGAGCCCGATAATTCAGAAATATTTTCAGCCAGATGTGCTACCTCTATCGTATAGCACGCGTCTTCTGTACGCCCTGTGCTACAATACCCGGGGTTAGGGCACAACGACTGTATACCCGCACGGGACTTCTGTGAGTTATGTACGCCTGTACCACAATACATGGATTTTCTGTGAGTTCTGTAACACTTTCATACCCGTACCCGGAACTTCTTCCTGTAAATTATGTTACACTCCCATACCCGTACCCTAAATCCAAAAAGAGCAGTGGCCAAAATCGGGTATACCCGATGGGTTTGTGGCCAAAAGAGGGTACCATTATATTTTGGTAACCGCGACGACCCCAGGGCGCCATCTCAGTGGCCAACATCGGCCAGCACCCGACGCTGGCACAAACCCATCGGGTGTACCCGATTTTGGCTACTCAACCCCCAAGAGGTACACGATTATTACACCCACCTACCCGAAAATGGCCGGACTGTTCGACCACAACGGCCCAACAGCCCACCACGCACCAGCCGACGAATACGACCATGTTCGTCGAAGTTCGTGCCTCAAGCCAGCCCTGTTACCGACGGAACCATCTGCTTGATAGATATCCATCTATCTGCTCGACAAGTATCCATGATTTTGGTGGATTCACGCAGCCTCTCACTCCCAACCAAACAAAGTTGCCATCTAAAAACACGGTACAGCAGTACTGCAGTGGTTGGTTCGCAGTGTTCTCTCTCCCTCCCCGAACCAAAAGCCACCTCATCACGGCACAGCAGTAGCAGTAGTTGATTCGCTCCCGCTCCCACCCAATAAACACCGCTCTCTCTCCCTCCTTGACGAACCACCAGCCACCAGCCACCTCACAGCACAGCAGTAGTAGAATAGTAGCTCGTAGATGATTCACCGCTGCTCTCTGTCTTCCTCTTAAGAGCAGGCCACCCCATCACGGCACAGCAGTAGTAGTAGTAGTAGTAGTAGTGGTAGTAGTAGTAGTAATAGTTTATTTGCTCCCTCTCCCACCCACATATAGCACCGCTCTCTCTCTCCCTCATCTCCGAACCACAAGCTACTAGCCACCTCAGCACAGCAGTAGTAGTAGCAGTAGCTGATTCACAGCGCTCCCTCTCCTTCTCCCAACCAGACGCCACCTCATCATACCTCATCACAGCACAGAGCAGTACGAGTACAGCAGTAGTACCAGCCGTCTCACAAGAAACCGGATATCGGGTTCAGGCCGACTTTCTTATTCTGGGCTCGTGCGAAATATCATTTTATAATGCTGCGTTTTCTTACTTATAGGCCCCCGAGCCAATCAGCCGAAGCCACTAAATCGCCAATCATAAAAAAAATCATGGATATTAAAAAAATAAAATAAACAACAGCTGTGAGCTCGAGGATTTCGTACATCAAGCAGATGGATGCGTCGGTAACAGGTTGAAACTCGGCTGGATACGTCGCAATACGTCGTGATACGTATGCTGGTGCGTGGTGCGTGGTACAACGTCATCGTCGGGTGGTTCGTGGTGAGCTATTGGGCCGTTGTGGTCGAACAGCCCGGTCATTTTCGGGTAGGTGAGTATAATAATCGGGTACCTCTTGGGGGTTGAGTAGCCAAAATCGGGTATACCCGATGGGTTTGTGGCCAGCGTCGGGTGGTGGCCGGCGTTGGCCAATAAGATGGCGTCCTGGGGCCGTCGTGGTCACTAAAATACAATGGTACCCTGTTTTGGCCACAAACCCATCGGGTATACCCGATTTTGGCCACTGCTCATCCACAAACCCTACAGAACATAAAATTGGGACTTTCGATACGCTTTGAAACACTGCGAGTTAATGATCACACAGCATAACGCGTAACATTTGATGGCGTGTCTTAAAAATCATTACAACCCGTTTCCTAGAGAGATAGACCTGTCATAATCGCTATATGGCAGCTTAGCAGGTCCTTTAAAGTCGGCTTTGAAAATACTAGGCTGAGCTTAGTTCGCCGTAGATTATAGTTCGACGACTGAAGCGAGCTCCGGGAAGGTAAAAGGAACAGCAGCAGTTATTACGGGGGACAACAGAAAATAGGACCTACGGTACCCACAAAAAACTTGTATATTTCCACTTTTTTTACCAACAATACTTGGTCCTATTTACTTTGGACGTCCGTAATAGTTGGATCGATGACACCAAATTGCTTTCTCGAACCTTTTTCTTTTATACATATCAGGCCAAAAACGCCGTGTCTCGCTGTGCGCAACCAGCCTCGCGCCGACTGTTGCGCAAAACGGGTATGTTTGACCAAATAAATGTTGCGCCAGCGCAACAGCGCAAACCCTAATGAATGCCCTGTTACATATATATACGCACAGTACATACAGGACACCTAATAAGAAAGAGGAAGTATGGTCCAGGGTGGATTTCTTATTTGAAAGAGGGTGCTTTCTACACGAACTTCAAGATAACGAATCTCGAGTTTCTTATTTTCCTCTAAATCTCAGCCTGGCTTTCTTACTAGCCTGTTTCTTCGTACAGACAGCAGTAGTAGGTGTCGTGTACTGCATACGTTGTGTTTCCTGGCGCTGTCGCTATGCCTGTTGATAAGCCAACCATGTTCCCCAGATGTTTGCAGACGACATTGTTTTCACAATTGTCGGATTTTGAAATCTCGGTTTCGCCACACTGAGTTACGGGGGGGCTGTTCGTATGGAAACCGCGGCTGACGGAAGCAGGAAGGAGATAGAAGACAGAGTAGCAAGGTCCCACACCGACTATGAGTAGCTGGTAGAAGTTGTCTGTTCTACGGGTACAGATCTGCCTCGGCTGGCTGGAAGGTGCTTTGGGTTTGCTGCGGTTGCCTATCCTTTCCTCTTGTCTCAGTCTTGCTCTGTTTACGTTGTTTTTCATTTAATTTTATTTCGTTTCATTTAATTTCATTTTATATTGTAGCCGGTCGCCCCGGTGGTCTAACTGGTAGCCACGAAGCCTTTTGGGCCGGTTGTCGAGGGTTCGATTCTCCCCATGGAGGTTTTTATTCTCAAATGACACCGACTGTCGAGAGCGCATTTTATAGCGTGGGTAAGCAAAAATTCGACGAGAGTTGACGAGGGAAGAAAGTGCTGAAATCTTCTCGCGATAAAAATGCAAGGCAAGAACCGTAGTGGGGGAGGAGGGAGAGGAGCCTACTTTGTGACCCCGGATCTGAGTTACGACTAG
>MEHQ01004359.1:166398-229434 GCA_008828725.1 Saccharina japonica | reverse complement strand
AGGAAAAAAAAAAAAAAAAAAAAAAAAAAAAATTGTCTGCCGCATCTCCGGGAGAAGCACGAAACTTTTTTTTTTCTTTCTTTGGGCAGCGGCCAAACAAAGGTATACCTGGCCCATTTTCGACCAAAAAAAGGTACATACTTAAACTCAGGTCATAAACGCACTCCACGTGCGCACTGCCATTGGTCCAAAACTAGTTGTGCCTGTTTTTGCCTCTTTAAAACCCAGGTATACCTGATTTTGTCCACTCTGCTCGACTTTCACTATTTTTTTTTGTCGTTTTTAAGCCAATCAGAGGCCCTTCATAGTTCGACCCTATGCCCCCTATACAAATGCCGGCGTACGCGGAGACCCCCCCTCCTCCCTTCGCACCTCGCACCACACGCCATCTGAGCGACACACATATCTGCCTGCACACCTCCGCTGAAATAACACGAGATAGAAGGCTCCAATTCTGGATTATGGTTGACTTGAAATACAAGGGATGCCGCAAGCTGAGAAGGGAGAATACAGCAGCAGGCGTTCGATCCTCGTACTATTTTAATATAAATAGCAGCTACTCGTATACGTCGCCACCGGATAAACACGAACATGGAAAAACCCTGGAAAGCGACAGAAAAAAAAGGGGGTAGCCACCGGGCAATTTACCTGGCAAGTAAGACCGATCAGCCCAAACTCGAGTTTATAGCTACAACAACAGCAGTAGTTCTACATACATACGGATAAGAGCTACATACAGCAGTAGTAGCATCATGACCACCAACGGCAGTTAGTCCTGAAATCAAGGTGGTCTTGGTCTATCGTTCGACGCCGCAGCTTTGCGTGGCCGCCGCGAAGCGGTTTCTGATAAACGGCCTGCAAGTAAGTATGATGTACCTTGCACCTACTACTACGTACTACGGTGTACCTGTCTGATTACTACCTGACAAACGGTCCTTGGCAATATTATGCCCCAGCCATAACAACAGCAGCTTGATACTGATTTTGATTCCACATACTCACTCGACGTTGAAATCACAACAGCAGTTCACAACTAAAAGCATCAACTCACATCTATACTCGAACGTGCGTACGTATAATATAAGGGCATAATATAATAGCATATATATAAGAACATACACCGAAATAAACACCCTACCCAAGTATGTACTATTAATATAGGACTATACCTGGTACATAATTACAGTAATATCAGTACTCAAACCATAAGACTGTTGTTGAAGAGGGGGCTGGCGTTCGCCATTCGGGTGCAATAACAACTACTTTGCGTTGCAAGGAACGGCAGGTTCGTCGGGTGCATTTTAAACTTTTGATTTTAGTATGTACCTGTTTTTGGCCCCGAACGGACCAGGTGTACCTGGTTTTGGCCGCTGCCCTCTTTCTTTCGTTATTGTTCTTGTTTGCTTGTGTTCGATTGTTTACTGATTTGCCACACCATATATTTTTCAGTCTTTATTTTTCCCTTTCCGGTTTTTCTTTTCGTTGTTTTTATCATTTTTTCGCTTCCATGCAGCTGGATTGCAGCAGGGTAGGTCGTGCCTGTCGTATATGTCATCGCATTGTCTGCTCTGCATACTGCACTTTGGCGAGGTTTCGTAACCACATAACTGGTCAATAGGTGCCTCTCTAGGATGCAGAATCGGCAGACACTGGGTGTGCTGGATGTCGACGGGCTCGCGTAAAGCTGCCCGCGCAGGCGAACGTCCTTAAATGTGCCCGCACTGATAATAGAGCCTTCCCAAGCACACCGACCAGGTGGCACACCAATCAGGCATGCCTCTCGTTAGGGTTAGGGTTAGGGCTAGAGTTCCGGGTCGGGGTGGTGACCGCCGCTAGCCGAAGACAAAATAAGCTCACCGTCGGGAACGAAAGCCTCACAGCTTCGTGACAAAACACTACCTCACTCATCAGAAACAGCATAATTTAATGCGGGCACGTCTAAAAAGTTAAACCTTTGCATCTTCCCAGCACACCTACCCTGCACAGATAAATACCACTGGTTCTACAAGGTACGAGTATACTATGAATAGTAGTACGAGTACTGTAGTCGTACGTATACTCTACTCTATCTTTCATAATGGCTACGGGGCTGGCGACGTCGACACCGACCGCGGCGTCCTACATCCCGACGCACACGATGGACGATGGACGGCACGCGGGTGCTTTATGTACGTATGCCCCTAAAAAAGGGCGTTGTTTACTGCTGGATTCTTGAATTTCCGTGTGTATACAACTCTACCAAACGTAGAGACTATAATAACAAGTATCGTAGTCCTTCGGAAAAGACGACCCTCGACGTGCGACGCTCCAGCCATCGCGACGACGACCACGTCAGCTGTTACAATTGAATCACCGCTTCGCCTGCCCTGACGTTGATCACGCAAGAACCACGAATTTTCGCCCACGACCGCAAGCACTACGCCACGTACGTAAGAGTGACGGTGTGTCCGTTTCACTCCAATATTTATGGTGGCAGAACAGCAGCAGCAGCAGCAGCAGCAGCAGCAGCGGTGGCGGCGGCCGCGGCGGCGGTGGCGGAACGGCAGCATCAAACGTGGTAGCGGTCTTGCATGCTAGACAGCAGCGGTTTGCATGCTAAACATAATCTATTGGGTCAGCTGTTCCAGCGACCGAGAGCTAAGCCTCACCTTTTTCAGTCTCCTGGAAAGAGTTCGTACGATGAACCTGTCCAGAAAGCTTGATAAAGACCGTGGAGCAATCGACGGAGGGGTGGACGAACCTTGATAGTGGATTTTTATGAGGGTTTTGTGCTTGGCGCCTGAAGCCGACCCTCCGACCCGAACCCTAACCCTAACCTTAACCCGAACCCGAACCCTATGCCAGTCCTTAGTGCTGGGATGCTGCGCTTGATAAGACTCTACTATTAATAGGTTGACCCGGCCGGCGTGGATGCTGAGCTTGGATAGACTATTAATAGGGTGACCCGGGATGCTGAATATGTGGCTGGGAAAGACTCTCAAGTTGATTGAGCCGCGTAAAACATCGTAGCCAATCAGAGTGCCTAAACAGCTACCTTAGGAGTATCTACTTGTACTAATAATACAAAAGGGTTTTGTGCTGACGCAAATCGCCTAGGATACAAAACGATTCAATCGATCACGATTGATTGTATTCATAATTCATACATAGGAACACCGAGGGTGGTCGATTTTTTTTTTTTCGATCGACATCTCACATAATTTTTTGTTCGTCAGGGGGGTGGGGGGGGTTACTAAAACCAAGTGAAAAAAATGAAAATAGGGATATTTGTTTTCACCGTTTTCTTATTTCATCATGTGATCACAACGGTTGCAACGGTTTTTTATTCCGACCTCTGGGGTTGTGGTGTGTCGTTTTCTATTTTTTCTGGGCGCCCTGGGAACACAGCACACAGAGAAGAACCGCCGACGCAGTAGCTTAATGCAGTTATTAATAGGAGTTTGACCACTATTTTAAGGCGTCTGTCACGCTCCTCATTCACATTGTTCTCGTACCATGCTACCATGCTTCGTCCAGTACTGAATCGACGCTCCAACGTCCGAATCTGGGGCGCGAGGGAAGCTCGATGAGTCCCGTAATCACGGCGGTGCTGACCTTATTACGAGCGGATACCAGTTTGGCTTTTCAGGGTGTAGCCAGGGTGTAGCAATAAGTCACGTTAGTCGGTACGAGTATTGGTTTGCATCGTGGATTTTACTGGTTCAGATATCAGTAGCTAGCTGCATGGGCTACCCAACCAAGTGGTCCGGCGTTATGATCCCGCAGGCTGAGACGGTAAAACTTCCTTCTTTTGTTTTTTTTCTTTTTTGTTTTTTTTGGCCATCCCATTTATTATCTTCGCCCTTCCTTTCTCTCTCCTCCCTAGTCGTAACTCAGATCCGGGGTCACAAAGTAGGCTCCTCTCCCTCCTCCCCCACTACGGTTCTTGCCTTGCATTTTTATCGCGAGAAGACTTCAGCCTTTCCTTCCCTCGTCGACTCGCATCGAATTGTGCCTACCCACGCTACTGTTAATTGGCGCTCTCAGCAGTTGATTCCGTTTTTTTTTTTTTTTTTTGCAAATAAACTCAAAAGTCCGACCCACGTGAGATTCGAACTCCAGACATCAACGTTCAGAAGCGTTCGGGGTTACCTCTAGACCATCGGGGCGAAATAGAACAAATGTACCTGTATGTACGTATATATTATATACATCCAGACGAGGGTGGTAGAAAAAATATGTTTCGACACCTCACGCGAGGGCGTCCCGAATTTTGTTTTTCCGACACCTTACTATCTAAAATGGTCAGAATGGAAAAACAATCGGAGCACTGAGATCGCTGAACGATTTAGAACAGAACAAGTTTTTGTCTGAAATTATCCAAAAACCAATCACTTGGTTTTAAAGAGCCTCGGAGGGGGGGGGGCTTTGAAACCAAGTGATTGTTTTTTGGAAAATAAAAATAAACAAACTTGAAAAAAACTTGTTTGGTGACAAATCGTCCAGGGATCACACTTCTCCGATTGTTTTTCCATTCTGACCATTTTAGATAGTTAGGCAGAGTTAGGTGTCGACAAAATACTTTTCGGACGCCCCCGCCTCACGTCGAATTATTCAACTTCGACCCTCCCGACAGGGGGAGTACCTGGCACCGTCCCCTCCCTCTACGCCTGAACATAACTATATAAAACTGAACACAGGGAACAGTGTAGAACCCCCCCGCTTGATACAAGGCCTTCCATAGTACTACAACAACAACAGTTCTACTGGGCGGCGCTGCGGTCTATACGAGTAGGCCGCAGCAGCGTAGTGACAGCGACTGCAGCAGTAGTGAGCGCAACAAAGAAGCTATGGGCTCGCTCGAAGGTGGATCAGAAGGGCCCGAAGAGTCGTGGGATCGGTAGGCTTGGCTTACTCTTGCTTCGGCATATTGTATTCGGTCGACAAGCTGTAGACAAGCTTGGTCGGATCAATATGGAGGTTCCTTCCTTGTTAGCATATAGATCGATACACCCTATTTTATGTAGGTATCTTCGACACCTACCTGTGTATACCCTTGCAACGATACTCCATTAGAGAAACCAACCGCTGACCTTGCCCGGTGCCATTGACATCTTGCCTTCCCACATGTTTCTGTGCACGTCGTGTACGTCACTGTCGGGGACATCGCGAACATTTTCCGGCGACACTCACATATTACATCGTGGCAAAGCAGAACATTCATAGCAGGTAGAATATGTCACACGAGGGATGTATGTGTGTTGTCATGTTACGTGATTTGACTCGATGTTATCTAGGGTTTGCGCCTCTCCGGTACTCTGTCACGCAAATCACATACCAGGTACACCGATACACGCTGGATACACTAAAAAAACATTGTTGTTAAACCAGGTTAAACAGACATTTTTCGAGCTCTCCGGGGGGGGAGGATTATTTGTTGTAGTATATCCAAATCCCCGGCCGCCCCTGGTCCACAGAGAAAGCTTCCGCCTTTCTGCGCCCGAATCGTCGTAGCTTCACTCAAACGCACGGTTCATTGTACGTATATGTGCTCCCACGCCCCACACGGCCGCCACAACAACACGGCAGGTTCATAGCTGCTATATACGAGTTCAACAGTAGTACCGTATAACACGGAATAAAGCACACCCCGGTGATAACATTTTGGCATTTAAAAATATCATCACCGGGTGTGCTGTTGTGGAGGGGTGTGGTATCTAATGCATCCCCGGTGATAAACACCATGCACGAGAGCCCTGCAGCTTGGCGGTGTGGTAACGAGAGGGTGTGACAACGACGGGGTGTGCTAACGGCATTATTGGTTGATAAGGAGAATTAACTGACCCCGACCAGATTCAGGGGGTGTGGTAATGAGAGGGTATATCGATGATTGCTATGGATTGAGTGTGAACAGACGCCGGCCAGAATGCAGGGGGTATGCTAGCAAGGGGTATGCTAACGCATGACAAGGGTGGTCTAAAACCAGTTTGTTTTTCTATTATCACGTCTTGCCGGTGATGGTAAGGCAAACGCTTGAAACCCGGGGATAACAGCAAAAAAAACCGCCTTGCTACCGTACCGCAAAACGGTTACCGGTACCTGTACCATACAGACAGGTATTCATTGATGAAACCCCGAGGGTCTTACCGCAAGTGCTGCAGGTGCTTCGTCGGTACTGATACCGGTACCAGTAGCCGGGGCTTCGGCACACGGCGGAGGTAGGAAACGTGATAACGTTAGTGCCAGTACCGGTAAGTGCGCTGGTTCCAGGGAAAAACGACGTGATCGTCGCCAGAGGCGCGGCAGCAGCAGCTACAAGTGGGGTCGAAGCCGCAGACTCGTTCGGCCCACTATTAGGGGGCGCAGCAGTTGTCTCCATGCTGGTGTCCATACCGGTGCGGGTTGATTGTGACTTGTGAATGATATCCATCCACCAGGTGGTGTGATAGTTATGGAGTTTCACACTGTTTTCAGGCGTACACACGTATATAGGGGGTGTGCTATCTCACGTACCCCCGGTGATAAAGTGACGGTTAAAAAACGAAGCAAAACATATATCACCCGGTGTGCTTATGTGGGGGGGTGTGTTATCTAAGGGGGGTGTGCTTTCTTCCGTGTTATACGGTGGAAGTAGATTATTGGAAGTATCTATGCTCAGACAGGCATCATGATTCAGTCGAGGACGGCCAAGAGGAGAGCACGCAGGTCATAGGAAAACAACAAGATGCGTATTGCTGTACAGTGAGGGCCCGGATTTAAGAACTATTGTGATAAGAAACGGAGGCTGGGATTGTGAGAAAAACTAAGAAATTTCTTCCAAGAAAGATAGCTCAAACCGGGCAACGAAATAAGAAAAATGCTACATAAGAAACAGCAGTGATTGTCGTTCCATCTAATTTAAGAAACGAGGTCGCTCCGGAGCGTGGTACGGAATAAGAAACGCCAAACGTTTAAACATTCCAGCCGTGCTACGAGTACCGTACAGAAAAGTGAACCAAGTAATAAAGTCTCATCACAGCCTGTCACAGCCGACATTATTTTGTTTTCTTCATTTGTTTTTTTTCCCCAACAGTTTTTTGTTTTGACAGTTTCATCACAAGTCACAAATGAAATGTCCCCTGGTGGAAAAACAAAAAAGAGCCCTAGATCAGTCGCTCGTTAAACGCGGGGTGCTTGTGAGATTGGGACTGGGTTGGTTCGGAGGGTTGATAACACGTACCAGGTAGAGCACACCAGAGGTCTAGGTGTGGGTATGACTACCGCGTCATGCTCCATGCTGATGGAAGCACGAACAATTTCAAGTTTCCGTTGGAGTCGTAAAGCACGGATGAGGGCTCCGCTGTTGGGGCGTGGGTGGAGGTAGGGCAACAGGAGGGGGTGAGGAGGTCGGGGCGGGCGCTGACTCCGAATGTCCGCAACGCGGAGCTTGCAGCTTAGGTGGGGGCGAGCTGATCCGCCTAGTGTTAGTATATACTTGGTATACGTAGAGTGTATGACAGGCTTCATTGAGGGTCAGGTTTGTTGATTGGGGAGGCCAAGAGAGTACCCTCATATCCAAGGTATTACAGTGTGGTAGTACCACACTCGTCAGTTGCGGCTGACTTGTACAATCTCAACATGATACGTGGTTCTCGCGGCATCTATGAATAAGAAATAAGAAACCCTGGAAAAACTACAATTTAAGTCGAAAAAAATAAGAAACACGATATAAGAAATGCCGTCAATGTTGCTGGTGTGGGCACACGAAGTAAGACTTTGAGCCCGGAAGCCAAATAGACTTTTCTTACCACCGGGCCCCCACTGCTGTATTGTTGTAGAGTTGTTACCTTTTAAGAAAAAACGGGGAGCCACTCTCGACCATTCTGACAAGCCACTTCAGATAAAATGCAACGTATCGTATCTGTGCCGTATTTTGAGCCCTGTGAGCGCAGCGTATTCTATTTATTTTATTGAGCAATTGCGACAGTGGTGCGTTGAACGTTGGATGATTCGCATTTGGAGCCCTGACTACTCACTATACATGGTTATGGTCCCAGTTGAGCGAGCTGTGGCTTTTCTTCGCCAACCATATAATGAGCACCTATGACTATTGACACATAAACTACTTGATTTTGTAATCAGCACCATGGCATTTCTACCTTTTTTCTTTTCTTTTTATATCATTCAACATGTTCGCACATTTGTCTTTCTCCCTCCCTATTAATAGTCGTTACTCAGATCCCGGGCCACAAAGTAGGCCTCTCCCTTTCTCCCCCAGTACGGTTCTTGCCTTGATTTTTATCTCGCAGAGATTGAGCCTTCCCAACGCTCGTCGATCCTCATCGAATTTTGAATGAATTTTGCATCTTTGACTACTGACCCATAAACTAAATTATTACAACTGTGTAAAGTCCCTTTCAGCGAGAACCTACCTATAATACCTGTGCTGCATTTGCACCTTGAGCTTCCTTTTGTAGGAGAACAGGGCTATAATATTTTATTCCTGCTTTACCGTTCTCTATTTCACAGAACCAGGTATTTTGTGCAACTACATACCGAGTACGATACCGAGTACGAGTTCCAAGGATAGTTTTAGGGGGGGCTAGAGGAATAAGGCTCGTATCATATTTAATTTGCGCTTGCAGTTTGGGTGGCCGGGCAGCCTGGGGTGGTGGGGCGTGATATCAGCTGCAATGCAGCACGCGAAACGTAACACCACGAGATAATCCGGGTCGTTCTCGCAGGCGGCGGATCGCGCGGTGATGCACGTGTCGGTGGCGCAGATAACAGGGCGTCCAATAGTCCCTTGTCCAGCAGAGTGTGTGGTGCGGCCAGCGAACGGGGGGGGGCGGAAGACCCAGCCTTTGTGGCATTTTGTATGGATGATGCTATCTCAGTAGAGGTTCAGTGGGATTCGGAAGGGGCGCGTTGTCTGGACTTGTCACGATCGTTAGCGTGAATCCATGATCAGGCTATGGGGGAGAGGTGCGAGGGGGAGGAGCCACTGTTATCGCACAAAACGGTGACGGACTGGGCGACGCAACAGGAGGTGTTGGGGTACGATATTGACACAGAGAGTACGTCCATTGCACTACTGACGCGGAACGTGGACAAGTTACGCGCGCGTCTGGCCGAGTGGCCAGCGGGGTGGCAGACAGCAACGGTCAAGGAGGTGTTAGTGTTGGCAGGGAAGCTGCACCACGCATCTTTTGTGATCCGGCCCAGACGGTATTTCGTCCATCGGGGTCTGCAGTTATCTAATCCGCATATTGATAAGACGGAGCTGGCCGGGGGGGGGGAGGCGTGAGGCAAGTACAGAAATCAGACGGAAGCGCGAGGGGTCTTGCAGTTATCGCGTGAATTCATGGCAGACGTGGGTTGGTGCAGATGGTTTTTGGACAAGGGGGGGGGGTACGGGGGAGAGAGGATAACAGCACCGTCTTTTAGCTTCGTTAAGCAGCGACTGAGTATATTTTGGTTTTCGGATGCATCCCTGTCAGCGATAGGCGGGCTGTGCACGGAGACAGGGGTTTACTGGAGGTCCGACCTGCCAGAAGAGGTGCAGAAACGGACGATAAAGGGGGGGCGGGTGGTAGCGAAATTGATTTCCAACAACTTGTTAGAGGTCATGGCGATGGTAATGACGGCGTTCGTGATGGTCGACATGAGGGGGGAGAGACCGGGTAGAAAAGGGGAAGCAGGTTTGATGAGGGCGGACAATGAGGCGGCGGTAACCTGGGTAAAGAGGTTCCGTGGGGGGGGCGAGAAGCAGGCGAGAGTACGGGTGTTGATGAGGATGATGGGGGCATTGGAGGCTAAGGGTGGGTTGTGTTTTCAGGCAAGGCACGTGCGGGGGGTCGATAATAGGTTGGCAGACGGTCTGACTAAGTGGCCAGAAAAGAAGATTCCCGAGAAACTAAACACAAAATGTCCCGGAATCGCTTGGCAGGTGCAGGAGTTGGGTAAGGGGGGGCAGCTCATGTGTTCGGAGTTATTGCGAGAGGGTACGCGTTTGGAAGAGTTGCAGCTTCGACTCGAAAAACTTACGAGGCGTATTGGAGGGTGTGGGTGAGCATGACATCGTGGAGCGGGAAGGGGTGCTGGCTGAAAACAAGCCATGGGGGAGATGGAGCTAGTGGGGGAATTGGTCGAGTTCATGGGGTACTGTTGCGCAGAAAAGGGGAACAATGAGTCTACTATCGTAGGCAAGTTGGTGGCGATCACACGTAAAGATGGGGAGTCAGCAGAAGGTGTGAAGGCCATTGACATGGGGGATGTTGACGGGTATGAAGGGGATAATTCCGTCATGGGGGATGGGGGGGAGGGTGTTATGGATAGGTCTGGCATTGTCCTATTTCTTGATATTGCGGGCGTCAGAGATGTTCGCCAAAGGGAAGGGAGTGTATCATAACGTATACTGTTTGCGAAGGGGGGATGTGGCGTGTTTCAGAGATGACGAGCAGTTGGAAGAAGATAGGATACAAGAAGAAGACAAGGTAGAAGTGAGGTTCAGGGGATCCAAGGGAGACCAAGGGAGACCAAGGAAGAAAGGGGGCAGTATTGATGAGGACAAGGACGGGACGGGGAGGGGGAGAAGAAGGGGGGGGCAGCGGGTCTATTAGTGGAACGTTTTGGGATATACAATACCGGAGAGCTGACGGGGGAAGCCCCTTTGATGTTATCCAAGGGGACGGATGGTTGGAAGGTATGGTCCAGGGGAAGGGCAACCCAATGCTTGCGCGAGGGTATTGCAAGCGTAGGGGAAAGGTGGAGGGGGGAGGGGAGGGGAGCGGGGGCGATACTGATTCGGGAAGAATTCGCGCTGCATTCGGGGAAAATAGGGGGGGCAACTAGACTGGCCGGAAGACGAGTCCCAGAGGCGGTGATTAAAAAATAAGGGAGGCGGTCGTCGGACTCGTTTATGGTGTACGTTAGAGCTAATATGGAAGACCCGGTCTGGGTGTCAGAGGTGTTGGAGTAAGGGGCAGGGGAGTTTGAGAGACAGCCGGGACAAGGCACCAGATGGGGCAGAATACTATAGGTACCCGGCCCGGTAAGTAAATACGGCTCGGAACCGCTTTGGGCGGCCGAACGGTTCTTATATAACTGGAGGAGGGGTAAGGAAACATCGGTCTTGTGAGGGGAGGCGTTCAACTAGCGTAGCGCGACCGGTAGGGAGGTCGACCGCGTTTCCTATGTGTAGGTGGTGAAGGCGTAAGCAAGCGTGGAAAGAGAGGGAGCGCCCCCCCCCTTTCCCCTCCTCCCTCTTGCTATGTTATTTACGGGTAGGTGAGGCATACACATTCAGGGGGGCGGGGGGCAGGGCAGCCCCCCCCCCTCCCTACCATTTCGGCTTCCTCAATTAGTATAAAGCATTTTTTATGGAAGTGACAACCAAAGAGCAAGGCTGTCGTAGGGGTAACCTGGTGTTGGGGGGATACGGATATAACAATAAAAACCAGTGAAAGATCGAGAGTCTCGGGGGGGTTCGATAATATGGGAAAGGAATGTTTGGTACGGGGGTGATAATATAAATAAAAAAGTTCCGGATTTGTTTTGGGAGACGAGAAGGAACAACGGAAATCAAATGCAAATCAAGTAACCGTCGAGTCGGTGGAAAAAGGGAATCGCCAGGCAGCGTAGTGACAGGGAAGATAGCTAACGGGCGAGGCTCTGCACGAGCTGAAGATAACCGGGCATCAAGCTAGGAATGTCGGGGAGTCGTCAATTTGTTTTTTTCCCACCCACCCTCCCGCAAATTTCCACGGCGAATGGGCAAACGGAGGAGAAGAGGACGCAGTGGTCGATTAGTGATGGCGTAATCTCGATTGCACGGGCCATTTGAAACGGAATCATTACAGGTGATAATCGTTTAGCTTTCGTGGTGGGCTCCCGATCGCACGGGCTGTTAGAAAAGGAACCTCCCGAAAGCACGCGTAGGTGGTGGTCGATTAGTGATGGCATAGTCCCGATCGCACGGGCCGTTAGAAACGGGATCATCACACTCAATAATCATTTAGCATTCGTGGTGGGTTCCCGGTACGACGGGCCGTTCGAAACGGAACCATCCGAAAGCACAAGCACAGAGTGGTCGGTTTTTGGTGGCTTAATCCCGATTGCACGGGCCGGTTTGAAACGGAATCACCACATTGATAATCGTTTGGCAGTCGAGGTGGGTCCCCGACATGATTGGGTCGTTAGAAACGAAAAAAATACACCCGAAATCACACGCAAGGTAGTGGTCGATTTAACGGTGATTGTTCCGAGCGCACGGGCCGTTAGAAATGGAATCATGGTATTCCTAATCGTTTGGCAATCGGGGAGGGTTGCCGATATGAGCGGGCCATTAGAAACGAAAACCCACTCGAAAGCACGCAGACGTAGTGGGGGGAGGCGTTCCACTAGCGGAGCGCGACCGGTAGGGAGGTCGACCGCGTTTCCTATGTGTAGGTGGGGAGGGCGTAAGCAAGCGGGGAAATAGAGGGAGCGCACCCCCCTTTCCCCTCCTCCTTCCTGCTATGTTATATACGCGTAGGGGAGGCACACGCATGCGGGGGGACGGGGGGCAGTGCAGCCCCCCCCACACACACACACACCATTCCGGCTTCTTCAATTAATATAAAGCATTTTTCTTGGAAGTGGCAACCAAAACAACTTGAAGGTACTTTCTGTCCGAAATTACGGTATATTTTGAATGGTTTGTGCTTCTGAATGTTATTTGTTGGATACTATTGGGAATGCCACAATCCACAAGAATTGAATTCCACACTGCTTCGATGGAGAAGATAATTTCTGCAAGGGTGTGTTAGGTAAGGTATACCTATACCGGGTGTGGTTTTTGTGGTCGTACCTAACGTACCTGAAACTTAGGCAAGGTATTTACGACCGTACCCAACGCACCTAAAACCTAGGTAAAGTATTGTGATCAGTACATCACGTACCTAAACCTTAGGTAAGGTATTGAGGTCGTCCCAAGCCTCGTACTTAAAACCGGGTATTGCGTCGACGGAGCTTGTACCTAAACCCGAGTATTTCGTCGACGTGTATACCCGTACCTGGGTAAAGTATCGAGCGGCGTACCTATCGTACCTAAACCTTAGGTAAGGTATCGAGGTCCGTACCTAACGTATCTAACACTTAGGTAAGACTTTTGAGGCCGTACTTAAGTGCGGGCACAGGTATGAATCCGGGTACGTACCCGGGTACATACCCGTAAAAACAACAGAAAAATTAAGAGGGCTGGGCATTCCAAACAGTATGCACTGGCAGTAGAAATCTGCTCGCAGCAGCTATCTACTGATTCGGCCTGCCAGAAGAAGCTGTTACGTAGCATATTTGATATGGCATACAACAACAGCCGAGTGATTAACGAAAAAACATAAACATCATATATATGTGTAGTTTTGTTTCTGGGTGAGAGGCTCGGGAGCTGGCCCGGGAGTGTCCTGTGGGCTGGCTCCCCCGCTCGGTGAAGCTTGGCCCTCCGGGTCTGCACAAGGGGTTTCGCTCATTCTCCACCATCCAGGACGCTAGTTTACCCCTGGTTTGGGCACGTCTGGGTGACAGTCGTCCTGGGTGTGTCGCAGGTGCAAGTTCCCTGGTGTTTGATGTGTGGCGGGGAGATCGCATGCCTACTTTTTACAAGAATAAAATATTATCAAAACAAAAACAAATATTTGTATGAACGGCAGTAGTTAGAAAAATACAATGTTTGGCGGCCTCATGATCGTACATAAAACTACTTCAAAATCTAGCCCCAAACTCCCCATGAGTTTGTAGTACGACGTAGGATACCGAGAGCACAAAGCACCCAACCATTTTCGTCAAGGCAAGAAAGATCACCAACCACTAGGGCTGTGAGTTGGCTCGAGTTCCCGCCTAGTTATTAGTTGGCTGGCTTCGCCAGCCAACTAACTGACTTTAGTTGACTAGTTGGCTGGCGTTAGCCAGCCAACTAGTCGACTAAAGTCAGGCGAGCGAAGCGAGCCAAAAAAGCCCCCCCCGGCCGAGGGGGCCCCGCTGGAGGCGCCCCCGGAGGTCCCGCCGGAGGCGCTTCCGGAGGATCCCGCTGAAGGCGCCGCCGGAGTAAAAAAATACGCTATATGGCTTCATTTTACACCCGAAAAGCATGATAAATGGGCCAAGTTTATCTCTGGTTTTGATCACGAAACAGGTATATTTCTAAACTTCGTCTCACTTTGTCGGATATTAAAGAGATGCACCAGAAATATAGGGTACGTTCTCGTACCGGGTACGTAAAGCATCTCACTTGCTTTACCCATTAATTTGCATTTATTTTGTTTTGGTTTTTCTCTGTTTCACAGTCTGTGACCACATAATTTGTATCTCTCAAGGATTGGGAATCAGGACAGGCACTGGGTGTACTGATGTGGTTGAGTAGAAAGAACGGGTTTAATGTGAAGACAACACACACACATACTCGTGCGGCAGACAGCAGTAGCACATCACCAGTACAAACTAAAAATAGGACACAAAATAGACTGGGATCGGCCAAACTAGACGGGGATCGACCAAAATAGACTGGGATCGACCAACATAGACTGGGATCGACACACAGCTCAGGACGAGCATCGCTCAAACACCCGAGCCAGAGGTGCTCATCATCCAGTTGGCACACTCATGACAGAGATATACTTGAATTATTACAGTAATAGCACGTTGGGACAAAGTCCCGCCATCACAGTCAGTTGACCGCATTAACCATAAGACCAGAGTCCTACCTTTTACTTAATACTCGTATGGTTCGTCCGGCACAAAATATTTCCAATGACGTTTACGAAGTATGAATACTCGTATAGTCATAACTCATGAAAAAATACTTTGTTTAAAAAAATACTTTTTTTTAATGAGACAATCATATATTCGTGACCGCATTAGACAAGAGGAATCGATGCTGAGAACGAGAAAGAAAAATATTGCTTTACACTAAATCCAAGTAGTTACGCAACAATGCATCAAAAAACATTTCTCCAAGACTGGCCAAAATCGACCAAAATCTGTCATTTTGGGCAAAATCATGAATATCTCACGCAATTTGGTATTGCTGCAAACGAAATAAAACGGCCTAGAGGCGTAGACGAGAGCAATCGTTTGCCGTATTCTATTAGTATATCGCACGATTTGTCAAACAGTAGTAACCAGGGGAAAATGACCTTCGATATACATTGTTTCCCTCATATTCTTCACCCTCTTTCGCTAAAATAATTATTAATTATCCCCCCTCTTTCGCTAAAATTGTGTCTAATAGTATATGTTCATATAACGCATTCGTATCATCATGTCTGACTTAATATATGCATACAACATGCGTGTGTGGTATCTCTCCCTCTAAAGCTGTTTTTTTATTATGAAAAAAACGGCCGGCGGCTTATGGTCATAGCTCCCCAAATCACTGCTCAGAATTTGGGTTTTTTAAGTATTACACCCAGGAAAACAAGGGGCTTGTTTATTACAGGGCTTGTTTATACGTTTTTGGCATAAGCGAGGCGAATTATTATAATAATTGAAAAAAATGTGAGAAGCTGCGCGCAGTGTTGAGCTTGCTGACGGTGCCTCCAGATTTCCGAACAGCTCAATACATCCTGAGAAATGTACCTTGGTGCGGGGAATGTATTGGAAATATTGAAACATTGTCCCAGATGGACTACAAAGATGCAGAACCCCGCAAATCATCTCGCATCAAAAGTATGAATCCCTGTTCCCGTTTGGGGCGCTTGGAAAACCGGCGCTCCTTCTGTACGCGGTAGCGAACCGCTACCTTGTCGCGTGCACTCGGTTTCGGAGGAGCGCTCGGTACAGTCACTTCTTCGTCGGACGCTCCATCACCGCCATGGTCCGCCGACAGGCCAGGCTCAGCGGTGCTGGCACCCTCGGCCCTGCCATCGGCACCGGAACCGTCGATGGCGATGGGTTGATGCGCCATGAGTTGTGGATTGTGGAAGACCTCTCTCTGTGGGTGGTGGTACTGCTTGGGGACGCCGAGAAATACGCGCCCCGTACCAAACAAGCCTTCCTACAAGCAAGGAAACCCAAAAAATAAAAATAGTTGGATAGTTGGCACCGCCGCAACTAACTTAAAAAAACTAGCCAGCTAATAACTAGCTGGCAACTATTAGTCAGCCAACTCACAGCCCTACCAACCACCCAACAATTTACTAGTAGAATAGTAAAATGGTTTAGTGCACCACGTTTACGCACACGGTTAACGATGTTCGGCGTGGATGATATTTGGAATCACTGTCTTGGTGACATCTAGTCCTCGGGTAATGCCGCACAAGCTGGTTTCGTCATGACGTTCGGCCCCGGTACCGACGTCCAACTGCCATATTTCGTTTTTGATGCGGTATGCTATAGACCCCACTGGTATTGCACAACGTTTACGGCGTGCGTGCGTCTCGTTCTGCTGGGGGTGAGACAACAATGTGCGGAAACAAAGACACACGCATGTACAGCATCGGACGGTTTTGACGAAGTAGGCCAATCGATCGCACGGAGCGTTGTGGTTGTTGGCATAACCAAGTACGGCAGCCGACACTACTGTATAAAACAGCACCTACGAATAGTGTTTATATCACCACGCAATCTAACAATTTGACGGCCCTCTCTTCGTCTACGTTTGCACGTATATACGCTCGTTTGTTATCCGTGTGTGGCCTGTTTCGCGTTGCCGTCAAGCCGCCCAGACCCCGTTCATTCGCCATCTTAGGGTCATGTTCTCCGTACAGCAAACCTTCGGGTACCTACTCTCGAGCTTCGACTGCGGAATGATAGCAGGTCTGGCTCCATTGTGGGAAGCGGAGGGAGACACAGAGGTGGCCGAGGGATTGAACGATACTACGTGGCCGCACGTCGCCAGCCGCCCCAACATCCTGTTCTACCACCGCGCTTGCAAGAGTAGAAGGAACCTCATAGCGCACCCCGACCCACTGTAGGAGGGAACGGTCAACATCGTTGATCGGTGAGTGATTGAGAAAAGTGTAACGAGGGAGGAAATGTGACACTCCGTCGTGTCTCGCCGCATGGTGTTAGCGTACTACAATTGTTGGGATGAATGGGTTCGTTCCTCTCAATCTACAACGTCTGGCTTGATTAAATACGTGAAAACTGGCCAAATTCACGTTTTCGAAGACGATTGATATTTACAATTCTAAGTGGCGCAACTCACGCTATACCGCCTACATTTAACGCCGATGATATTGTGTCGTGCAACGTATCTATAAACATTGTATGTTAAACCACATGCGTAGGTCTCAAGGCCACGCCACGGGATTGAATGCGTACGAGTTAGACAACTTGATAGTCGTGTTCATGACATTCCCGTACATGCACGCATATTTGTCAGTAGTTAGGTAGATATTTCCCCCCTGATCTGTTTTATTCGCAGTCCGTTTATTCGAACGCACCCCTGGAAACAAGCAACATATCCGTCCTATAGACGAGTTTTCCATCTAATATCCACCTGTGGCACAACTAAGCTAACGCTACTGCAAGCGCGAGGTGATTCAAGCTAACGCTGTTGAAGCACTGTTGCTATTATTAATAATAGCGCAACAGGGATAACCATTTGAGATTTCCCGAAAATTGTGAGAAGTTTCTTATTTCTTTTTTTTTCCGTCGAATCACGAAAAGCAAACGAACAGCCCAGAATGAAAATATGTATCAAAACCAAAGGCATTTTGCCCCACCGATTGACATAACGAAACAGAAGACCTTCTCGGTAAAACAAAGAACTGGAGCTCGCTTCTGCCGAATGCCGGCGTCATTTGAGCCCTTGTGGCCGCCGCACTGTTCTCCGATCTGCCGGCAAGGCGTGTTTCTCCCAACTGCAAAAAACAAAGCAAGTCGGTAGTCCAGATGCGTGCACCAGGAAAGTTAATGGGGCTCGCGCCAGCATCTCAGCCCAACGAAAAAAAGGTTTACATGCATCCCACAACCAATGGGTCCATTGTAACGTCGGTCGTTTCCAATTTCGATGCTTGCATCGCTCGCGGGGTCAATCTGCTCGTACTCGTTCGTACCGGAAGTGAGTGGAATCGCGGCGCGTCTGTTTTCATCTACATCATCATCGTAGGTCAGAGGCTGACCCCTCGTTGATGGAGGCTTCTTTTTCGCTGCGACGACTTGAGGCCGTCTCCCGAGGTCAGAGGGACGACTTGAGAGACTGAACCTGGTCATGGGGTGCCTTGTCGAGAGGGAGAACGCGCTGCTGTTCGAAGGCGTTCCTTCATCTGTTCTGTTGAGATTTTCAGGGTACATATCTCTCTTGGTAAAACTGGACGGAGGGCTGCCCTACCTCTGGAGGGCGAGACAATATGCGTCGCCGATTGCTCTCCTCGAATCCTCTAGTAGAGGTCAACATCCACGCCAAATTACCCTCTTCCCTAGGTCGAGCACGAGTTGCGCCTACAAGCAGCAGAACCTGCGTAAGTTTCCTTGATCGGCAAAACGATATTATTGGTGATATTCTGGTGCGAGCACTCGTAATTCTAAATTTTCGTACAGCAGTACCAGCACCGTACGAGCACGAGTAAATTGACCACGCCAGCGATGCAGCATCGACATTGGAAGCGGCCGACGTTACAATGGACCCATGGGTCGTGGGGTGCATGTCAATCTCGGTTTTGTTGGGCTGCGATGCTGGCTCGAGCCCCATTGAATTTCCTGGTGCAAGCATCTGGACTACCGATTGCTGTGTTATTTGCAGTGCGGAGGGGCACGCCTTGCCAGCAGATCGGAGAGCAGTGTGCTGGCCACAAGGGCTCAAATGACGCCGGCATTGGGTAGAATAGTTCTCCAGTTCCTTGTGTTACCGAGCAGGCCTTCTGTTTCGTCATGTCAATCGGTGGGGCAAAACACCTTTGGTTTTTATACGTATCTTCATTCTGGGCTGTTCGTTTTTATTACTGTAGTGATTCTAGGAAAAAAAAAGAAGATATTTAGAAACTTCTTATAATTTTCGGGAAATCTCAAATGATTACCCCTGTACCAGGTAGCTGTTAAGGGCACCCGCTGCTGCTCCTTGCGGTAGTACGGGCTCGGCTCCCACAGGCGGTATGAGACATCGTTTTCTCTGCAGAGATGAAGCGGGAGACGATACCTTAGACCATTCACCACATTATTTTTCAGCGGGGCGAACGTACTCCGACCGCAATTAGTTACCACTGACGGTCGGTTTTGAAACAAATCCGCTGTGAACTCGCCAGGCTTGGGCGTTTGGTTCGTAGGGCAACGATGTGTATGGCCTTCGTGCTTTTCGATATTTTGGTGATCCAACACTGTGGGTTAGTCACCCATAATATCAGAGGCGACCCACCCCCCCCCCCCCGCGCAAACAATTTAAGGAGTGGTGCCTGCCGCAATGACGCACCGATCCATAGGAGCTGTGGGTCGATAGTAATAACAGTCCACATGTCCCGATATGACCTTGTTGTTGCTATTTACATAAGGACTTGTCACCCTTAATCTCCTGCGTGGTCACAGGACTGGCTCCGACAATAATTTGTACGGGAAACAAATCTGTCAATATGCACCATGGGTAAACTATTTGCGCAAACTCGAACAGAAGCCAAAAGGAAGGCCGCGCTCGAACAGAAAATGGTACGACGGTAGAGAGGGAGTTACATGCGCATGGCGCACCCAAAATACCGACCTCGAGAAAAAAAAAGTTAACATTCAGCCTTATGCACAACACGGATCCATGAGGTACGCAGGGATATAAAGTCACAGCAAAAACGCTCTGAACTGCAAAACACGTTGTATACGTCTCAACAAGAGGAAATCCCGCCTAGCTGCATTGACTGGAACCCAAGCTAACCCCTGAACGTACCGCGTCTATCCGCGGCGTGACTGTTTAACGAGCTGGTACACTAGTGTGGTCTACATGACGTTGGAGTCGCAGCACCACCGCTGGCGATCATGTTAGCCGACGTCGTCGCGAGAACCACATTACTTGACCGTTCGGACAGGGCTGCTGTCTCGATCTCCTCCCGCACTTGCTTGCCCTTCGAAAGGATGGCCTTATGAAAACGGAAGGGGTGACAGACCCCTCTCCCATGTATGTCCCACCTCTGGTAGCACGCGAAAGTGGGAGTGCAAGAACATTCGACGAACGTTGGTGAACGAACGGAAGACCCCCCCCCCTGATCACCGGGGTGACGCTCCATATACATTCTTCAAGCCAACGCCCGCCTCGTGTCTAGACTTGAATGCCTCCTTCGTCTACATCCGCCCCCGAGTGCACCACCCGCATTTGACGCCACGCTCTGTACACGCCGTCGGGATCACGGTCCCCGTGAACTTCCGCGAACGCCTCCGGGTCCTGCAAAAACAAAACACACGGACACGGCCCAACGTGTTTGGCGTATGTATCACCACCCCTGGGCTGCCGTCGGAACGGTAAATGAAGAATACACAACATTCATGTAGCAGTGCGCTTGAGCCGACAAGTTGTAACCCTGGGGAGTATACAATGAGGCGGGAGTATGTACAACCTTTACGCACAGCCCGGGAGAGCGCACTCGCGGAACATACGGCAGGAAAACACAATAAACACAACCGGGTGACACAAAATATTATAATTCCAGACCCATGGAGAAGAAAACAAACCAAATAACTTCGTAATAACACGGCTTAAAAACGACGAGCTGCTTTGGTTAAAGTCCTCCCCTGTCGGTGAATGTAAACATTTACGGCGACGCGTACCCCGCAAACAGGATATCTTTGAAAACCGAACGCCGTGGTCAACTGTTGCTCTGCTCGCAATCACCAGCGCTTGAGCATAGGCGGTGTAACACAACGGGCACAGGGGGCATTCTTCGAGGTGATATTTGAAATAACCGACAAGAGTTGGCCCGGAAAGAATGAACGCTGTAACCACACGCAATTGGTGCTTTTCAGAAGGCAGCCAAGGTCCCCCATGGTAAAATACAAAAGTGCATACTCTCATTGCGACCAAGTTGGAATTGAAACGTACACGCATATTGTGTCATACACAATCCGCCAAGCAGGTATTTTTGAGACAGAACTGCAACACGTGTTGGTTCGAAATACGACCCTTTACGGAAGCATTCCATTTTAATTCAAAACTGCAACACACGTGGGTTTACGAGAGCTAACCAACACAAACGTGGTGTCCAATACACTACGCCTTTAAGCGCACAGATGTTCCGGCATCCACCCCAACTTCAAAACCAGCACATACACCTAATCACACTCACTCGGAGAATGGCCATCTGGTGTCACTCGCGCCAAGAAGGGTTCGCTCCGTACGCCCGAGATAAACGCAGATACATAGCAAAGGAAGTCTCCGGTCGTTTCTTGCGTCCCTTAGGTGTGCGAAACAATTACAGACAATTTCAAGGCCCATCGACTCTCGGAAGAATTTCCCCAGAGCCGCCCAAACAAACGACTTACCTGTATGAAAGAGACGAAGACCGCCGTGAAAGCGTGCACCAGTATCTCGAACGTGACGAGCAGAGCGGGCAGCACAGCACATACGTAGACCATTGCCGCCGTGTATAGCGACTCTGTTGATGTAGGGTATACCAGTTGCCCCGCAACCACGAGCGCAATGAAGACCACGACCGCGAGAAGAACGGGTACACCCGCGACAACCAACATCAACGTGCTGTTGAGAAAGATGGTCAGTCCATGCGTGCGTATTATCGCGAAGGCACGTTCCCTACCTGCCGCGGGGCCGAATCGGGGGGGGGGGGGTGGTTGACGGTGGTGCGATTGTCCTGGCGGGGGGGAGGGGGCTAGTGGACAAAGGCACGGGGGCTGAAAATGTTTGGATCTAATATCAATCAAGTTTTGAATGGTATACGCCTCCCCCCGCCCGGGATGCTCTGTCTCGATACATTTGCGTTACCAATGGAGAAATTGCTCCGGCAAACAACGAATGAATACGCCGCTCGGTCACCCCCGCGCCCAAAGAAATGAAACGGTCCTCACTTCAACCTCAACGTATTGCGCATCGAACTGCACCTACTAATGGTCGCGGAGGTGTAAACACCGCGACGGAGCTCTCGTAGAGTGATTTCGAAGTATACCAATGTTACACCGAACGCACTACAAACACATGATCGGGCCCATGGTATCGGGGTGTTTACGAACAAATTCGGCAAAACTGCACTGGACCAAAAAGGGTCACAGCATCACAGTGTCAATATGAACCAAACCCAAGCTCGAGCGGTCACAGAATGTGCTGACCAACTGCAATATCCTCCTTTCGCCATGCAAATGTATCGTACACACGCGCTCAGTTTCGCGTAAATATATCAAAGCAAAGTGATCCGTTTCGCGTAAATATATCAAGGTTGTTTTTTCGCCGCGCAATAGACAGTCCGTGCCTTAAATAACATGTTACGTACATTAACATGCCGTGGCGGTTGCAGCAGCATCTGCAGCCGCTAGTGCCTGGATCAATAGTCCGCGACGCCGGCAACGGTGGGTGACTGATATGACATGCGGTCGGCAAATCGCCAGACACTTGTTCGGATACATCTTGATCAACTCAGTAACTGACTTCGATTCTGAGTATTTCAATGGTTATCGAGTAAACACCGCCCCCCCCCTCACCCTGCAATATACTTGGGTATCGTAGTATGTTTATCGGTACACATTTTTAAGCGAAGAAAAAATCGACCGCAGTTCTGATAACCCGACATCAGCTACTTACTGGATTTGTTTCGGCTGTTGGATACTGTACAAAAGATTGAAGATTACTTGTGGACTAAGCACAACTCATGGGCACCGAAGAGCTTAACATGCCGTATGTCTAACGCCGACGGCAACCCATCGAGAAGCATTTATTCGGGTCTACGCTTTCCATGATTGGCGTACCGCCCCACCGTCAAGGTACTAGCCTGAAAAACTACTTACGCCACCCACCAGATGAATTTGATAACCATTGCATGCTAAGGCCGATCCCAACGAACCAAGTTATGCCGAAAACACAAGAGGTATACATGTCACAGAAGGAGCTGTGCACATGTTAACCGATCCAATTTCCTTGACGTTGTGTCTTGGAGTCGGCGTATTGCTATGCTTATCAAAATCCGGATTGTTGGGTGGCAGTGTCAAGGTCCTCAACACAGAAGTCAGGTATACCGTTGGAGCTACTGCTGTCTCAGGACGCGCCCCAATCAACTGTGGACTAGCGGGGTTGTTCCCTCTGCAGGGGGTTATCTACAGGTATCACCGATGCCACGTGCCTTCTGTGAAGCCCAATCTGTACATGCCGACGAAGAAGATGGTGTACTGCGATACTAAGCTGAGGGCGAGCCGCAAGAAACTTGTGAACAATTCACCAGGCCTGTACATTGCTGTGGCAATGCCGAGAATCGAGCCAATGAAGCCGTCGATCACGGACACCTTGCACAAAGACCTGTGTTGGGCATGCGTGATGGGGAGCGGGACACGGGGAGCAAACAACGAGGCGATCACAAAACCGTGCATGGCAACACTCCTTTTCATGGCCGAACACGGGGGGGGGGAAGCGAACAGGAGAGACGCCGATAAAACGAACACCTACTGAGATGAAACCACGTTTAAGGCATGCATCGTTCACCGTGACGATGCTTTAATGCTTAGTGCTGGACGGCAGCGTGCTCGTAGGAGGGCTGAGGGAATATCACCGGATAATGGACCTGTGGAAAGGTAGACAAATCTCCAAAACCATCGTTCACGACAGGTCTTTCTGCCCACAACCGCCTTCATGTATCGCGAAACCCGTGCTTGGACGCCCGCTGATACTGTTGTCGTTCGTTTCGTTGTAGTCGCGACCAACGGCGTATATTGTGCTGTCAGTTATCTCGGCTGCTCCACCACTATGCCCGTGCCTAGTCCGTCACGCACATCATTTGGTTTATGGCCCAAACGCTACGTACAATTATGTACAACGCTCCAAGCGAACTATCATCTTTATATAAACGACAATAGTAAGTTGCCTGCACTTCACAGCTACCAGTCTGGCCTTATTTATTAGGCTAGTTCCGCATTTTAGGTGAACTGGTACTGGTGGAATGTTAGACTGACTGGTGCTACGATTGGGGGGGAGGACCCACAGTTTCACTACCGGGGTTTGACCACTCGGACGAGTGGTTCCGAATCTAATTAAAAATTGCACCTACTGTAAACATGTATAGGTTGTTCGCGTTACGTAACAAAACCTCCAATGGCGGTGCATATAGATCAACAAAAAAACACAAGCAGTTATGAGCACAACGCAATAAAGCAGTCACTCGGCCGAGTGGCTCTGTGTAGGTGGAAAACAAGCACCTATACATGACCCCCCTACCCGTAGCACAAGTCGACTACGAAACTGGCGGCCGTTGAATTCAAACCCAGGCAGGCCGGTCTGCGTGCATTCCTGTTTTCGCACTTTTGTTATTGAAGCCATTTTATATGTTTAATGTTTACAAGGCTTTCCTAAGGAGTGGTCATAGTAACGGCGACGCAAAAAATGCGGGTTACCTTACCCGCAGCAGAGCATCAACATAATAAGGCACAGCAGCGACAGAAGCAACTAGACTGCTGCATCTTCACCTAAAACCGAGGAGTGCGGACAAATCGTCTTCGTAGACGAAGAAGGAAACTGAAGTAAACAACGTGTACTCTTTATTTGCTTTTTATCATGCTGCCGCCTGCTTGTAAAGTATGCTGGTACAGCATTACCTCCTACATTACTACAGTACGTGCTGCTACTACTCGTACTGCTGTTTTATACGTACATTATTATTTTTATCATCTTTGCCATCCGACAATGTGCAGCATGATCACCAGCGTTGATCACTCATAAAATTCCCAAAAGCAGAAAACCACGGAAACCAAGGAAACCTATGCGTACAGTCTAACACCCTTCTACATCGTTGAATATGCCAGCCGCAAATATTGTTTTTTATTGTTGGATTGTACAAAGAAACATAAAAACAATACTCTCGGGCGAATACAACTACCTACGCGTAAAACCGAGGAGTGCGGACAAAGCGTCTAGACGAAGAAGTAAACTAAAGTAAACAACATGCACGTATACACGAATTCTTGATTTGTTTCTTAACATGCTGCCGCCTGCTTGTAAAATACGCTGGTACAGCAGTACCTCCTACATTACTACAACAGTACGTGCTACTGCTGTTTTATACGTACATCATTGAAAATGCCAGCCGCAAATAAAGGTTTTGGCTTTGGTCCCCACTATTTGTTTCGTGGGCAACCAAAATGTGCCACGGTTTATAGTTTTGTACTGCTGTACGAGTAGCCTATAAAATAAGAGCAACGTGTAGGTTGTGACTCGTGTCGACTATGCAGGCGTGCGGTCTCCTGAACTGTCTCTTAAAAAATATCGATATCTCCCGATCTCTCTCTAATGTCGTAAAACATAACTGTTTTCCTGGTCTAGATATAGAGCATACCACGACGAGGGCAACATCTAGCGGGTCCAAATGGTAACTTCAAAGCCGCCGTCTATGCACTGGCCTTACCCAACACGAAGCAGGTTGACCGTGGCATGATTTTATGTCGAGAGCCGAGTTCAAAGGTCTGACGTCGTACGAACTGATTTGTAGCAGCGTGTTGATACTCTGTACTGTAGTTGAACGAGGGGAAAGCAAATTGCCCGACGTGAAACAGTATTTGGTTTTACGTATTTGGTACCTCTGTACGTTTGTACTGCTGCAAAATAATTTGATTCGTACATATATATATTTTGGACTGCTGTAAAATATCTAGTACAACACAGCAGTGCAAGTAACCCGTAAAGATGTCACGGACCTCTGCGGACCACTCTCTACTTCAAGCACAGATCTATATGTATGTCTATATGTCGACAAAAGCTATGGTGATGAAATACGAAGTATCCCCCTGAGTCAACGGATGGTTTTTTTGGCCTCGTGGCCTATCTGCATGATGGTACGCATATACACGATTGTTTGGTTTTCGATAACAGTACATCATACATAGAAAACGAGTTTATTGTTCGGGGTTTGCAGAAGGAGCCTAGATATATATAATCTTAGACTGGTAATTCTTAGTTGGAGGGTGAAGGTAAACTAACTAACTTACTAGGCTGGCTGGAGTTCACGGCTAGTTGTTAGTTGAATTGTAAAACGCGAACAAACTAACTGACTTAATTAGTTGGATGAGCTCCTCGGCTAGGTTTTAGTGTACTGGTGAAAAAAAAGCCAAAAAGCTGACTCAGTCGCCTAGACTTCACAGCTAGTTGTGGTGATTGTATGGTGAAAACACGCCAACTAACGACTTAAGTCTGTTCAACGTAACGGCTACGTTTTAGTTGGAGGGTAAAAGTAGACAAAAACTACTGACTTCAAGAACCACGAGTTTGCATCGATAAATGGCATAGCTCGAGCCTCAAGCGTTCCAAGTCAGATATAAAATATGCCGAACTCGGGAAATTAAAAGACTGCACTCATTTGTTATCACCCGGCCAACTCTTATAGCAACTATTCATGGGGAGCATAGTAAATAGGACCAACGGTATACAACAAGAACCCATGTATTTACCTATTTCTGGTGACTGCATTCGGTCCTCTTTACTGTGATTTCCTTTAATACCCAGCAACGTCATAAACGTACGCCAACTCACAAGCCCAAACGATCGTATTTGAAGACAGCGTTCGCCAAAACACACGGCCATTCTCACCCCAGCGAGGAGTGCAGTACGCCGCGGAACGAGTCCCACGCGGGCTCCACGTTGTCTGGCGAAGAGCACCACGACGCCACGGAAGCTGCCACGGTCGCGGCCACCACATTTCCGATCACGGCAAATTGCCACACCACGCTGACAACCCAAACCAGGAAAATTCCAAAGAAACTCGCGATGGCGGTGATGACGTCATTGCGGTTTGAAAAGGCGTTCACAGTGGGACCGAGTATCGCGAAGATGGCTACGATGAGCCACCCAGCTCGAAACGCCATCATGAAGATCACCCAGGACATCATTTTGGGCGTGGAAGTGATGGTCAGAGCGGCAGCCTGCGCTTCGACGGGAAACACACGGCGTGCGAGAGAAGTGCGATCATGTTTGAATGTATAGGTTAGGGAATCAAAACACAAGCTCGTTGGCATCAAAAACGTTGTGGTTGGGGAATAGTTGCTGGTTGGATTAATCACCATGAGACGGTGGACAGCAGTTGCCGCTGTACACAACTTGACGCAAGTGGCGGAAACGAAACTATTTTCTCGGCAACCACCCCACGGGCCCATCTCGACGCATGCTATGTACGGTAGAGGTGTAAGCACCATTATGTTTTTAAGGGTGGTTACTTGAGAAGGTCGAAACCCCACCCAAAAGCTGATTTTGAAGGAATCTAAAAGTGCTACGATACGCGATGGACAATCCCATGGGCTTAAGTATAAAGTGAAAAACGGTGCACCACAAGAATTACATTCCGACGGGTTTGGGTTAAGGAGGCGCGTCACTCAGAAAATGTTTCAGCCAAAAAAAGGTATTCCTACCTCTATAGTAGCCCGCGTCTCTCCTCCAAGCGATAACCATCCAAACAGTTCAGAATCAGCGAGGGAAAACCGAAAGAAGCCCCCGAAGGGCAGAATTACCCCCGCCCCCCGTTCCCGCGCTTTCCAAATTTTCCAAGCTTCCCGCGATTTCTCCCGAAATAAATCACCTTTACATTAGATGCCGCAAACTGAATCGTGTTCCGACGCCGAATCGCGGCAACCGTTATCAGTGCGCAGACGATGGCCAGCTCTAGCGCGCCCACGAGGTTGCCACCATGTAGCAGCGACTTGACCGCACCAGCGAACATCAGCACCAAAACCACTGCGGCAGTCTGAACGTTTGGTAAGGGTATTGGTCAACCGTCAAGCATATGGCAGATCTGGCGCAAAACATTGAGCAGGCGGAGCAGACTTGGATTCTTCGCAAGTTGAAAGATGTGAACTGTACGTTGGTTTTATTTCAAAGCCCAAATTGCGTGTTTGGGGTTTTCCCGTAGGGGTGTATCGACAGGTAAGCAACACCCAGCGATGGTCCAGAGGTGAGGATGTCGTCAAGGTTACCGACTGAGAGCTGGCATCCAGACCGTGGGGGTAATTCTGAACAAACCAAGAAGGTCGTAACTTCAAGGTAACGACAAAAAAGTACGGCACCTCTGTCTTGAAAGCATCAAGAGTTCAGGGAAACTCTGAACAAAATTGAACCACTGTCCGTCCGTTGGGGTCGCTTTGTTCTTGTTCAGGCGTCCTTAAAGACGATAGTATGACGGCTAACAAGAATCGCGTCACACGCTGCGCGCGATATACGTGTGACATAAACTGACACCAAATGATGGGACTACATGTCGAGTTGAGCTAGCGCCCGGTTAGAGCACGCGGGCCCCTTAGACAATCGACGTTCTTTAGTGGTAAATCTTGATATGCGCCGATCGACGTCGGGGCCGCAATACCTTCTCGAAAATACAGTAAGGTGAATACGACCCGCGTGGAAGAAGCCATCGAGGAGTGTTGTCAAGCGATGTATCGACAAGGCGCGGCAATATTATTGTTCACATAATCGCGGCCGACGTCTCGTCATCTCGGTCGTGTCTCCTCTTCACGGACGAGGGAGCACGCGTGCTCTGGTGCTCATCGCGTCAATTACAGTATGCCACACACAGACCGTTCTTCGGGAAATGCCTTAATCGCAAGCCTACTGAGCATTGTCGCGGTTTGATTTCTCGATGCCGGTTTACGTAACCGACAGCCCAACCTCTACCTTGAGCTGTGACCTCATCATCCGCCGCTCGCAATACATTTGGGCGGCCTGAGTGACGCCGTCACTGACCTTTGCACTCATGATGTTCCAGTGCAGTTTAGAACATGTCAACACACCTCCCGAACAGTATCGGTCTGCTGTGGGGGGGGAAGGGGGGTGTACACATGTCATGCATGCCCGAAGTCGCATGATCATAGACTTTGAATATCTCTGCGATGATGAGACGGGGAAATTCGGGTTTTTTACGTATCTGGCAGAGTTTTCTTGCGCCAGGTACGACGCGCTGAGGGGTGTTCGGCGAGTCAAACGACATATGAGCTGCACCCTACCAGGATCTGGTTGTGAAGCAAACATTTTGGCATTGGATGCCACCACTGTGGAAACACTTGGATTCAGATCGGTGGTGTGGCTGGTTTAACTGACAGCAATGGGTATGCTGTGTAGCTGCGTGTTGGGTGATATAAGCTCCCGTTGTGCTGAGTTAAGGTGCCAAACCCGAAGATAATTGGTCTAACTCGATCGGCCGCCGTGGTGATCGCAAACCATATACAACGCTATCTTACCGGTGGCTGACGAAGTCAGAAGCGTGTTCATCAGCGCCGTCACCAAGCGATGCGAACCCAACACTCCTGTATCAAAATATATTACATTCGGGGGGAGGCCTATCGTTGTTGTTCTACGAACCGCACCCGCCGAAGCCGCAGAAGCGAGTATGCGTGATGGCACGAAGCATTACCCAAGTACCCGGTTCGACGAGTAGTAATAGAACCCCTGAAAACGGTTAGTCCTCCGTCAGGACATACACATCTCCACCTTGCGGTTAGGAGTTCAATGGCATCTTGTTATCTGTTTCAGCCTTTTTTTTATATACAAGTCTATCCATCTCGCACCTGAACCATCAGCCTGGAGCAGCCGATCATTGTTCGCATCAGGACCCACGATATTATAAGTACAGGCGGAACCACCAGCATAAGCGCCACAAGTGCGTATTTAAGTCCGAGAATCAGCCGCCTCAGTTCGATTATCTGCATTTCTTCCAGAGCAGGAGCCGCCGAGGAAGAACCATATATTGCCTGACAGCGGGATAAAGGGGGCGGGCGGGGAGGTTGTGAAGTCGAAAACAGATGGTCACGATCGGCCAAGGAAGGTTGACGGGTAGAAGCAATTGGCAGGCAGCGAGGAACCGAAAATCCTGTCGAGTGAGAGGCTGACTGGGGCACTACTGCTGTGCACGTCTTTCTTTGACTGGTGCTACTGAAGAAGGGGCATTTGTTGCGCATGCTTCGGTAGAGGCACACCACCTTTTTTCTTGAGGTTCGCCACTTGAGGACCTCTGTACCTGCAGTAGTCTAACCACTTCGGTTTTAGGGAGGGGAAGGTACTATCCCATGAGCAATCCCACATAGCCTACCCTTACAATCAAATACCGACGGGTTGGGGCTAAGGCGCCCAAACGTGCACAACCTCTATCGTAGCACGCGCCCTCTGAAAACAGGTGTACTTTTAGCCGACCACATCCACTCGGCGAATTGACTTCGTACCTATACATCTTTGCGGGATCGAGTGTTTCGGCTTCTTTGTTTTTTTGTTTGCGATACGCACCTCCATGGAAATGTTTGTGTTTTGTCACTACCCAATCTGCCAAAACTAATGCTTCAGTGTTAATTAAGGCCAGTTTGGGTGAGGTGCAGGGCCACTCGCCCGAGTCGTGTGAACGTGGTTGGAGGCGTTTTACGATAGGGGTAATAGCAGTTTTTGGCGAAATCGTTTTCTGAAAGACGGGGGCTTCTTAAATAAAAACTCGTCGGAATTTCGTTCTTGTGTGGCAATATGTGTTTGTTGTCTACTTAGGACATGGGGTTTATCGTCGGGTATATGACACTTTTATTTCCTCCCAAAAACATTTTTTGACTTACTATTAGTATATACCTCCTCAAGCGAAGAATGTCAGAAAAAAAAAACATGGTGCACCTGCACTGTGCCATGTATACATGCGCACGAGAGCGGGACTCGGCGGGAGAACCACAGGGAACACTGCACTGGCACTCGTTCAACATAGATATGCGACGGGGTTCGTGGAGCAACCGCGTTAGCAACAATATTCGTGAGTACTTCAAATGGTACGTGCATATCGCGTACCAGGGTACGTAATCCGCGTCGACAGCGACAACGCATGTAGAAACAAATAGTTTGCTTATTTTTTTATGATATGTCGACAAGCGTATCTTCCCGACCTTTCGAATCACCAGTTGTAAACGGCAACATCATTGTTAGCTCGGGGACGGCACGGTAGCTATGGGTGTGGCTTCAAGGCGTTCGCCGACACCGTGTTTCGTTGGATAAAGTGCACGCGGTGAACGGGATCCCTTTACTGGCCAACGAACAATCAGGGGATGCGAATATCGAGGGCGAACACGAGTTCACAAATGCTGCAACGGATTTAAGGGGATGTGACCGGACGAACAAGAACTGTTATCATGGTGTTGATGCGATGGCAGCGCGGGGAGATACAAAGCACTACAGTAACTTCATGAAGGATCAAGAACGTGACTCCAAGGGCGAGCCCAAGCCACTTTCGTGTTGTGGTGAACGTGTGCTGTGTAGTAGTGCGCCCGCATGTAAGCTAAGTCTTGCGCGAGGCTTGGTAGGCTGGAATCTTCGGCTCAATATTCGCTTACTCGCTAACGAATCGAAGCCGGATTGGGGACTGCAGAATAGTCTCCTCATGATAATATGTATATACAGTATATAATGGGTACCAAATAGATCTACGCCCACAGCAATCGTTTCAATCGTTGTCACGTGCCAGACGTAACAGACAAGCAATGAAACGGGGATTGTCTGCCTTTACATGTGAGCACGTCGTGGACACGTGCCGTGAATAGCGCTCGTGTTGAGATTCTCACGAGCGAATGCTACGCTCCATATATACGGTGGGAAGAAACCCTTACGTGCGCTATATCGGGTACACATACACTGACAATACGACAAACTATTTATTGTTTGGCACACAAAAACAGGCAGTAGCCGGCAGGACGTTTATTTCGTGAATGCGAACAAGCCGTATAACACAGACAAATGCAAACGAACGTTCGTACTGCAGCAGAAATACAGCAGTGATTACTCGTAGTATATATTAATAGTACATGGTGTCATAGCAGCTAAAGTGTACCACTACGATTTATCGTATCATACTCGTATGTACGTGAAAACAGTATAGCGAGCATTTCTTCATACTATGATACGAGTACTACTGACTGTACTACTGTTCGTCACATGATACGTGATGCATACGTATTACAACGGACTCTTGCTACGATCGAGGTGCGCCATGTTTTCGCCTTATAAGGGTGGGCACTTGAGAAGTACTATACCTCGCCCAAAAAACTGATTTTGGAGGAAAACAAAGAGCTACCCGATGCAGAATCCCATGGCCCAAGCATACGATGAAATAATTTGGAACACACTTATGAAATTCTGACGATTTTGGGTTAAGGAGCCCCCCGTCATCCAGAAAACGTTTCAACTAAAACGTGCCACCTCCTATCGTATCACGCGCCAACGGGAATCTAAACATCTCGTCGTTTTTGGATCGAACAGGAAAAGCGACTGGACATGGGGAACTTGCGGCATATCTATCCACCTAGATTTAAGTGTGCAAATCAGCATACCAGCGTTATCAGCTCGGCACAGGCACCAAGCCTATGTATTCGAACGAACCAGACCCCAAGGACCAGGTGATTGTCTCGACCATGTTTCTCCCAGTCCGGCGGTATAAAAAGCGATGTAGGTTATATCAAAGTATTACCTGGTACGAGCTGGTTCAGGCATATCACCCCAACTGTCGTCAGTCACGAATGCCGCATGCAATAGCAACTCCAATGTCGCATGGGCATCATACTGACCGCCATGAACAGTGGAAGAGGGTGACATCGCCAGGTTTTTGTTCAGGGACCTAGAACTGGCGCTACCGCCGAAAAGGTGGCCCGACCAATCACAGGCCTTCAAAGAGGTCAACAATAATCAGGCGTTTCCGTAGGAAAAAAAAAACCCAAATTTGTTTTTCTGAACGAGCCGCTTCCAGGTGGTCCAAGGCATGCTTGTACAAAGTTTCACGCACTTATTCGAAGATCTGACTGCATGTGATTATATCAAGTCATATTTAACGCCCAAAATCAATTGTGTACTGGAACTAAATAATTACGAGGAAACGCCAAAAGCCCAAATGTCCACGCCGTTTTTTGGGGATAGACCCAGAAATTTGGCACACGTGTTGTATGCGCCCTGCCCTACCCGAGCCTTTTACAAAAGGTTTTTTCTCGCTGGAAAAATTGGATCTCTGAAGACCCAAATTTCCCCAAACATTTCGAAACGAACAATATCTGGCGAAACAAATAAAAAAAACTAGCTGTTAACGGCTCGGGTAGAGTGCATAAAACAGGTGTGCCAAATTTCAGGGTCTAAATCCAAAATACGGCGTGGACATTGGCTACCGAATAAATGTTGGGCGGTATGCTTGAATCAGCCTGTAGTTATTTGCGAAAAGCTGTCGCCGGCAGAATGGCACAAACATTTGCTTTTTTAATATTCGTGAAATGCGTATCGTAAAACCTGCTGCATTTTTGCGGTGTGTATCTTCCGCCGTTTGGGGGAAAAGGGGATTGCACATACATGAGATTGCGATGGCCGTTGTTTGCAAATGGGTGACCTCCTGTTGCACCTAACGAACTTTTCCAGATGCGGGGCACGCTTCGTTCTATACGGCGTCTCTCGCTCGCATAATTATTGACGTCTTGTAACGCAGCGTTACAAAGCAGCAGCAGCCTCGCATCATGATAGGCCACAGCGCCCAAGTCTAGACCTACAAGGAACACAAAAAAGATAACTCGAAATCGCATGACGTGGCTGGCTAGTTCAACTTATTGGCAAAATATCCGGTGCGAGTACGTAAAGATCCCAAACTCAACTTGTGTTCCTCTTTCCTCGGGCCAGAGAGTGGTGTTTAGCACTGCTGCTGTGTACGTATGATACTGTTGTATATCTTACAACAGGCCGATGGCTGAGCGGCCATACTTTAGAAATAGAACAGACCGCCGTAAAGAATCACGAAGAGTTTTTAGACTTGACATACATACATGATAAATGTGTCCCCGCGGGGCACTAGATAAACGTAGTGTTCAAGACGCCCCCGGGGGCACTTTAGCTTATTGCGCCCCCGGAATTGGAGGCACAATAAGCTCTGTTGTCTGAGCGTGCTGCAAGTAGTTCCGGAGCCTTTTCGCCCACCTCGGGCACCGTTCTCTTCTTCCCACGTGGGCCTTGTTTTTTCATACGTACTGTAGTATGCTTGGTTTTTTCATCCCTCCGCGCCGTTCTACCGGACAGATCGCTTGTTTTAGGATCGCTCGCCTCGTACTATCCTTTTGGTCTGGACTACCGTGCTCTGTTGTGCCCCCGGGATGTAAATCACGATACCACGCGCGATGAAACCGGCCGCAGGATACCATACTCACGTGGGGGTTGTCTACGGTATGTGCTGCTGGGGTGTACCGGTATGTGATACTCCATACATATACAGCAGTACGTTAGCAGTACAATACCGTAGGCTTACAATTAACACAGACAAACTTAAAAACAAAAAGAGATTCGTAGGGTACTGTAGTAATAGATAATATGTGGTATACGAAGTAGGTTGTTCGTGGTATGGGGGGGGTACAATTAATTAATTTAGCGAAAGAGGGAAAAGAATATACATGACTGCTTGTTGTACTATTTGGCTACTGACGGGCACCGCAAGCTATGGCCGCCCCACCATCGGCGAGTTGTAAGCAGCAGTGTAAGCAGCAGTGTAACGGTTGCCAAATTTCATAGTGTCCGGTAAATATCAGCCTGCCATTGTTGTTGCTCGTTTGTTTTTATAATAGGTGTCCTCTATCATACCGTGTTGTTGTGTTTTTCGCTCTCAATCCCACCGATTTCTGGGTGACGGTGCACAGTAGTATCGAAGTATGTACGTTATAGGCCTTTTCCCCCTTGTTGGACTTCCCCTCCTACTCCAGCTCTGCTTCGTGTTTGTACGTCGCACGATATGCGCTCGAATTGAAGTGTTAAGTTATGTACGACACGCGGCTGGCATGGCTGTTGATGTGGCATCGCATTCCGTGGATAGTTTCCTTCATGTAGTACTGCTGTAGAGTCGTAGGTGTGTGCTGTTTTGTGTTGCAGTCCTGCTGTCCTATTGCTGTTGGTCATCCTATATTGTGCTTGTTGTTCACCTTGAACCGTTCTTTCTACCCGCCGATTTCCAGCACACGGAGTGTCCGTGCCGATTCTCCACCCTATTGATAGGAGTTATGTGGTCATTCAAACCACAACACATAGATACGACGATGCAATGTAGTAAGCGGAGCAGACAATGCAATCCCATACCTTACTCCCGAACGCCGTCAGAGCCGACGGGTACCTCCCGAACATGCTAGAGCTGACCGGCACAGTAGAGGGGTCGGTGCTATATCATAGTGGCAGAACCATCAGAGCACAAACGCAGCACCAGATGATGAGTATGTATGCGAGGTTAAGGTTCTACCCAGCATGAACTGTTGAACCATTATGGTGCTGTATGATACATACAAGATTCTTCGAAACTCCACGACGCACACAGCAGCAGTGAGGCGGAGAGGCCCAAGGTTTTAGTTTCACAGGGGTTTGTCTTCAACCTGGATTGCATACAGAAACAACCACGATACCTGGTATGTAATACACATATGTTTGGCGCCGAGGCTCAAGTGCCTCAATTTAGTGCCTACAGATCAGCTATCGTATACCAGGTATTTATTTACCCGCAATGTGTTTCCGGTAGTTATCTCTCCAATCAGCAGCGTTGCGCGTTTTTCTGGATTTTCTTCTTGTGCCTTAACAACCAGTTGACCTTTAGCGGGGACCTTTTTACATACCAGGTATATATAGGCTCTTTCTTCCTCAGCTCATTATATTACATGCGTCGCAACCTCCTTGCATACCGTTTAACCAAAAAGCATCCGTGCACCCAGCTGGGTGGAAATTTAATGCACACCCAGTTTATTTTATATAGGTTGTACTGTGTGCTCGTTGTGCACCAAGAACCCTGATCCCTCGTGGGATGACGGTTCGACGATTGGCGCTTCTCGCTCTCGATTCACGGTTCGCGCTTCGCGCTCACGGCCTCCGGCGGCTCCTGCGGAGGGCTGATTGTATTTCTGCACCTTGTGGGTGAGAACAGGGTGCCAAATGGGATCAGATCCGGGTGGGATCAGGTCCGGGTGGGAGCAGGGTGCGACGGGGGGGGCAGGGTGTTACCGTGCTCCCACCCAGACCTGATCCCACCAGGATCTGATCCCATTTGGGACCCTGCTCTCACCCACAAGATACAGAAATACAATCAGCCCTCCGCAGGAGCCGCCGGAGGCCGTGAGCGCGAAGCTCGATCCGTAAATCGAGAGCTCGAAGCGCGAACCGTCCTCCCACGTATCGGTCGTGGATCAGGGTTCTTGGTGCACTAAAACTACACAATAAAACCTGTATCAGAGAAACTGGGTGTGCAATAAATTTCATCCCAGCTGGGTGCACGGAATTGTTTTGACCGTTTAACATCAAACCTGGTTTAGTTGGAAAAATCCAAGTCGCGACAAAAACTATTTTAGTCCCATCGCGATACAATTGATATCTGCATTGCACGGGACCCTACTGTAGTTCCCTTCCCCCGTATCATGTCTGCGTTTTATAATCGGTGTGGAGCACTTGATTTGTTTGCCTGGCCGGCGTGAACCCCGCACGGAACACCCCGGCATTGTAGGGGCACCAAGATAGAATCAGGGGGCGTATACCCCCGATTGGTGATGTTGACCTTCCCAGTTTTATTTTTACCTTCACATAGCGTGTACGTAGAGGGGAGCGGAGGGCTCCAGACTATCTGTTTTTTACTGACTTTGATCGCTTTGCGGACCCTTCGGGTTCCACTTTTATTTCAAAATACCTTTTTTGGGTAAGTTAGCCTGTGACCACAGGAATCGACCGCGTCAAGGGTTGGATTAGTACGGATAGATGGAGGTACTGGATAGAGAGACCGGCACGGCTTTTAATGTGAAAACAACAACAACAACAACAACAACAACAACAACAACAACAACAACAACAATCCTTAACTTCAGGAACGTTTACATCACGGTTACCACTTCCGCGAAACATATGAGGTGCAGGTGGTACTTTCAGCCCGGCCTTTCTACTGATGAGTGGACGGACAAGCTGTGATGTACGTGTTACATCAGCATGCATCAGTTGTAGTTGTGGCACCTGCTACGAGAAGATCTGTTGTTGGACAAGTACGAAGATTTTTCGTCCTCAAAATATGATTATGCCGAATCTCAATAAACAACAAATTGAATACGTGTACAGACGGTTCAAGGGGTAGACAGACAAGCCGAGCGCACAGCGACTCTGACCCTTGCCTCGTGTGTCCTACTGCTGCTGCTGCTGCTGCTGCGGGTGCTGCTCTTGTTGCTGCTGTTCTGCTGCTCTCGTTGCTGCCACCGCCACGGCCGCTGCTTGCTGCTGCTGCTGCTTGCGGCATCATATATATACTGACGATTTTATGTTCTTGAAAAAGAATGAACCCAAAGGGCATGTCTACGTAGATGTCCGTTGTTGTTGCTTCAGCACAATCATTATCCCCCCAGTGTGATGCATCGTAGATTTGCCTACTGATGTATTTCGTACAGAGGTCGCGGGACCTATTCCCACCAATTACTTCAAAGTAGTATGTCAGGAGGCCCGTCATACAGCAGACAGTACTGCTGTACGGCACACAAAATGTGCGAACATGACTAAGATATCAGAAAGGCACTCCGTAATTGAGACTACCGTCGAGACGCAGCAAACACGGCAGGATAACACCACGAAGCAATCGAAGCAGCTAGTATAGTAGCAGCAGTAGTAGTAGCAGCAGTATCTGAGGTGGTGGTGCGGTGTTGGTCTTACCGACAGAAAGGTGATGACCACATTTATTTTGAATGCGACGGCCCATGCTTTGTCGGTCGGCGCTTGAACAGCAGTAGTACGTGCGTCCTGTCTAGGTCCATCGCTGAGCCTTTCAGTCTCGAGGAGACCTTGCGTATCAGGGATCATGTGGTGCAGTACTCCGGTGTTTTTCTAGCGGGTGTGCCTTGCGTCCGTCGTGCTAATAAGCCTCCTGATGTCAGTTGTGGGTGTCGTGGTTTTCAGTTCCTACCGCTATCTGCCGGAACCACCCGCGGAATAACCCGTGATTTGTTTGTAAGAGAGAATGAGGCATCTTGGTTCTTCTATCAAATAGCAAATCATGCAGCGCAAAACCGCAGACTGCACGCCTGTCCCAGTGACGTGGTAGGATAGGCGCCCATGGACAACCAGGTGCTGAAAGGACTGAGACGTAGAGGTCCCTTGACCTCCAGGTGCTGCAATGACTGTGAATACGCTCGCGAGTACCTCGAGTACCAAAACAATCTTGAATAAACCGGTACTCGCGAGTACCTGGAGTACCAAACGCCGAAACGACTGAGTAATCGCTCCTGTGGCAACTTGTCGTACTGTCTGTACTGTACCCGCAGAACCAAACAAACGCTGACGTGACTGAGTAATCGCTACTGCTGTGGTTTTGTACCCGGAGAACTAAACGTTAAAGAAACGACGGATTACTCACGGGTACCTGCGGCACAAACTAAGACTGAAATGACTGCAGTAGTCTAGGTATGCTCGCGAGTACCTGGAGTAACAAGAAATGACTGAGCTGAGTACTCGTGAGTCTCCATACTCGTAGCACCTAACCAGTTGAAATGAGACTGAGCATTCACGATTCGTATATTCTTCCGTACGTCTTGCGACCGAAGATTGTTGTAGACTCGCACTCGGGGTTTGTCAGCAAGGCAGGGGAGCGGGTCAGGCCTCCGCACCGGCCCGCTGCCCGCCGCCCCGACTAATAATGTAGATAGAAGTGTGTGGTAATACGTAAGTAATCGGATTGCATTACATTCGCAATCACAATCACCAGAACCACCACACACAGCCAGTCATTGTCACTCAGTGAATGACTCGCGAGTACCCCACACCGTAATTTTGAACGACTCAGTCCCTGGAAAACCAGGAGCGGAAACTAAATATTTATCACGAGTACCGCGAGTACTACAAATTCCTGGAGTACTGTACCAAAATAAGCTAAAATTACTGAGTTGTCGCGAGTGCTTGGAGTATACAAAACGTTGATGAAATGACGGAGTACTCGCAAGTAACGCAAAACCAAACGCCGAAGAAATGACAAAGCACTAGAGTAAAAAAAAAAAACGATAAATTACTGAGAGTATACTCGCGAGCACATGGAGTACCAAAGCTGGAAGTACTGAGTACTTCCGAGTCTCCAGAGCACCAACACAAAAAGCTTAAGAGACTGAGCACGCCGAGTGTTTTTTTTTCTCATATTCTTCGATTTCACTCGGAACCGAAGCAAACGAAGGATGTTTTTCAATTCGCACAATGTGTCGGCTGGGCGGGGAGCGGGTCGGGGCCCTGTCCCCACTGTGAAGTGTCTGCTGCTTGCTGTGTTCGCTTTTGCCTCGTACCTGTGCTACATCCTACGCTTGCTAGCTTCCTAAGGTTGATTTTAGCTTGACAGGGCTGTATGCTTGTATGTTCGAGAGAAGGGGGATGATGAAGTACATGGCAGTTTCGGCGACCGAGCCCAGCCTCTGGCACAGCCTAACACCAATCCAACGAGTGAAGAATGGCAAACCAACGAGCACGAAGACTAGAAGCACCAGTCCGCACGCAAACAACACGTGTCGGAGCGGGCGATGGCGATGGGAGGCGTGTGCAGGAGGAAGGGTGGGGTGTGCACATTTGATGATTGATTTAGTAAATGGACCATTGACCACGCATCTCTTTCAAGGCGGAGCACGGGGGGGCGCAAGTAGGCAGGCGCATCGCATCGCTTGGGGCGTCCGAAGACAGGCAATCTGATACGTACTGGCGGTACGCACCCGGTATGTGAGTAGGAAGAGGGGTAAACCTCCCGTCGTGTTTTGCTTAGGTCAATCTGTCTCGCTCCTGACCGTTTCGAGAGGCCCTTGGAGAGACTTGCGAAAATATCGGCGCACGGATCGGTTACCGTCGGTGCGTACGCAACGGAGGATCGTTCGATATCAGTCGAATCCAGATGAAGCTGTCGTGCACCGTCTAGCAAACGCACACTGCGACCATTGGAACGCCTGGAGCTCAAGCAGAATACGTTGAACACGCGCGCAGTTGGCGTTGTCATCGTGCAGAACACCTAAAGGTCCAGACGAAGGGCGTGAGGCTATAAATTCTTCATTGCGGCGGACAGCAACGCAGGGGAACGGGACGTCCAGCTCAAGACACCGGCGGTGGAAACCCTCGGCTTTATTAGGCAGGGTTTGATATTTTCTTACAAATCGAGCTTAATTGACTGCTTTAGGACCTTGTGCGGAAACAATAACTGAAATTTTAGTGGGATATTGTTTTCTCAGTACTGTAGGTAAAGCACCGTTGGCCGCGCGCAAAGGAGTCCTTGCGGAGACATTACACGATGTAGCAACCGTCACGAAGTGTCGAGAACATAAACAACCTGTATACCTAATGGTATGCTGCAGTATTGAAATGTCTTCACAAGGGTGATTTTTCATCGACGTTGTCGAAGGGTTGGGGGTTCCGGGCGATCTGTGACGGTTTCAGGGACGTGGGTAACGCACCAGTCTGATTCACAGAGCCGACCAATCCCACCTTTGGCCACGGTGCTGAGGGTCCACAGGGTGAATACCGCCTCCACGTCGGTGTACGTAAGCTGCACCGTGGCGTGTATAACGTCGGGAGGTGGGAAATAAGGTGGGATATATTTATGGTAGTAGCACGCCTTTGACATCAGTCCTGCTCGCGGTGCATTATCAACAGCATCAGCGCGTTCTTTGACGAGTGAGATGGGGGCAGCCGTATTCGGACGAACTACTTCAGACTGACTTACTATTGATAGTGTGCTCCTTATCCCAATGTCTTTGGACTACTCTTCATCAGTGTGGAAGTGAACTTGAAATTAATTCGTGATAAGACCTACAGTAGGACGTGTGTTATCATACGATAAAGGTATATACCGTTTTTTTGGCTCAAACGTCTCCTAAATGACGGGGAGCCTTAACCCCGAAATCGTCGGAATTTCATTCCTGTTTGGCAATGTTCGTTTCAGTTTATACTTGGGACATGGGGGTGTTCGTCGGGTGGCGAGCCCGAGAGGGGTGCAATTGTTTGACACACATGTTGTTAAAAATCAAGCGCGATGGGGTTGTACGGTTGTGATACCTTGCACATACCTCAAAAGCCGCCAAACACCGAAAGCGAAACTGAACTATTTGGCACTTCAAGCCCTGTATAAGCCCTTGGAACCCTTCTACGTGAAGCGCTCACCCCTCTCCCCTGTGACCATGCGACGGTAGAGGTGTATGTTTGTCCACGCCGCTGTCGAACGCGCCACTTGCTGGCCCGCGTGTCTATACCACGAGGCGTTAAGGAGGGTAGTAGGTAGTGTACTCGTACACCAAAACACCAAACACACACCAGGTGGGTCAATACCGTCTTGTCAGATATCTCACCACATGAACCACACACAGGGAGTAAGCCGCACCAGGATTGTCACCGGCTGCACCCCTCAAATATATACGAGCAGTATCTTTGTCATCAAAGTCCGGGTCGTATCCTTATCATCATCGATTGCCCTCGTACGGAGCAGCAACACACTTCCAGCTACGAGGCATACTAAATAATGCCTCGATACATAATATGAAACCCCACAATCTATGAAATACCCAGTACCCGTAAACCCGTATTAAGCTACCGCATACCACAAACAGCCCATTCGGGGCGCGATACGATAGGTCCCGAATAACTTATCACCAATTGCCAGGTAGAACGGTAAAGTCCCAAGTTCCATACTAAATAATTGACAAGGTAAAACGGCCACCCCAAATTCCATCCTTCATCAATGCCAGGGGTAAACCGGCAATCCCAAATTCCATCCTCAAGAACTGCCAACGCAAAACGGAAATCCAGATACCAAATATCTCAATCTCGATTCCAATATATATCCCCTAAACTATAGCAAGACAGTATCTACAGGAAGGGGAAAATCCCACAAACGTGAGTATGCTGGTAAAATCTTCAAATAAAGTGAACAACACAGTCTTCACAGAGACACCGTACCGCTCGATGACATCGGCCCTCCTGTTATGTAGTATGTAAGAGCTCAACAACAGACCATCTCTGATATAGACCATCTCAAAATCGAGTCATAGCAGCCCCCCTCTGCTTGACACTTCCCTCGGAAGTATACAAGAATATATCAATACACTGCATCTGAATTCAAAAGTACTATGGGTACCAGTAATTGGTTCCACTGTACGCTGTGCGCCTTTAACCAATAGCCAAAGCGTACGGCACGAATCAAGACCATCGGCATACTCTACTGACGTATTAACCTTACTCTACCTATGGGTACCTCCCAACACTTTCGCCATTTCCTTAAGAACTCCTGAAGTCGCACGCCAATTCTTCGAGATTTTTCCAACAGCATGCCATGAATGCCGAAAACTCCTACTATAGTATCCCGCAAAATCAAATGCCCCAAAACCCCCGGAAAAACAAACAAACGAACAAACCGGTGAATGTAATCACAACAAGTTGTGCAACTAGTTGTCTGTATAAAACTACTGTTTGAAAAACCAGTGCAACTAGTTGTCTGTAGACAATTCCTGTTTGAAAACGATATGCAACTAATTGTCTACAGACAAATACTGTTTGGAAAAGTTGTTGATCCGTACCTGGTGAATATACCATCAATATCACCTGGTACGTAGACGATAGCGCTCTTCTATGCTTCCTAGAGCATCGATAGTGTATAGAATCAAGTGGGCGTCGACAAATGTGGTTAATCGCGTGGGCGTTCGCGTGGGAAATCGAGTGGGTGTCCATGTGGTCAATCATGTGGGCGCCCACAAGACCGCCCGCGCGTGCGTTCGCAGGCGTTTTAGTGACCGTTCGCGTTCTCGTCCGTGTGGCTAATCGTATGGGCGCCCGCTTGGTTGCCCGCATGCGTGCTCTCATGTTCGTTCGCGCGATCGTTCGTGCGTGCGGTCAATCAAGTGGCTTCCCGCATGGTTGCACACGTGGTCGAGCGCGCGGTTGCTCGTGTGGGCAAGCAAGTGGCTGCCCATCATTACCCGCGTGGTCGCTCCCATAGGCGTTCGCGCGGTCAATCAAGTGTCATCGCGCATGATTGCCCGCGTGATTGTCTGCGTGGTTTCCCGCGTGGTTTCCCGCGTGGTTGCCCGCGTGGTTGCCCGCGTGGTTGCTCCCATAGGCGTTCGCGCGGCCCGTGTGAGCAATCAAGTGGCTGCCCGAATAGGTGCTCTCATGGCTGGTCGTGCGGTCGTTCGTGCGGTCGTTCGCGCGGTCGTTCGCGCGGTCGTTCGTGCGACCAATCAAGCTCGCATGGTTGCCCGCGTGGTTGCTCTCATAGACGTTCGCGCGGTCGTTCGCGTGGTCTATCAAGTGGCTGCCAGCATGGTTGTCCGCGTGGTTGCTCTCATAGGCGTTCGCGCGGTCGTTCGCGTGGTCAATCAAGTGGCTGCCCGCATGGTTGCCCGCGCGGTCGCTCACAATCAAGTGGCTGCCCGCATGGTTCCCCGCGTGGTCGCTCTCATAGGCGTTCGCGCGGTCGTTCGTGTGGGCAATCAAGTGGCTGCCCTCATTGTTTGTCCCATGGGCGTTCGCGTGGTAGGCCGCCAAGCTCTCCGCGTGGCTGATCTCGTGGACGTGTGCCAGGCTACCCTTGTAGTTGACCGCGTGGTGGTTCACGTGGGCGTTCGCGTGCAATCCCGCGTGAACCACCGCGTGAACAACCCCGCGAACATGCAGGAGTGACCACATGGCCAACCACGAACGCTCAAGGGTGGGGTGATACTAGAGTGAAAGCGAGCTGCCTTTGCACGCACACGTGGTCAACCACGTGGTCACCCACGTGGTTGACCACGTGGTACTGTGGTGACCAATATTTGAACAAAACTACGCCGCTGCTTATTCTTGTCTTATATTCGACAAAAAAAGAACACGTCAAGTGTGTTGTCATGGAACCTTCCACGAGTATTGACATGGGTGATTTTAATCAAATACGGGCAACCACGGATTGCCACGACGACTACCGTAGGCTTCTACGGCATATCACGCGAACTACCGCGACCTCCCGCGGTAGCCCGTATGGACCGCCGTGGTTACCAATAAGTCGCCTATGGGCACCCATCTAAAAGCTCAATAGTGTAAAACATTACCCGGATTATTCTACTATTTGGTTGTTGCAACCTCCGAATCCACTTCGTCGGTGAGGTCCAACGAACCATCACGACGTCGAGCTTTGCAAGACCCGCAATGGCGTTCGACGAACGCCGGGTACCTTCGTGTGCACAACGCCATGGTCCAGAGTCAGGAGATTCTCAGGAATGAGGTCCAGGCCACCGTCCTAAAACAGCACACCTTGTACAACTACAGTACAACTACTCGTAGTTGTCTGCCAGACCACTTCTGTTTGAAAACGTTGTGCAACTAGTTGTCTGTAGACAGCTACTGTTTGCTACTATTTGAAAAAGTTGTACAACTAATTGTCTGTAGACAACTACTGTTAAAATATATATATATGCAACTAGTTGACTGTAGACAGCTCCTGTTTGAAAAGTGTTGCAAATAGTTGTCTGTAGACAACTACCGTTTTTAAAAGTTGTGCAACTAGTTGTCTCTAGACAACTACTATTTGGAAAACTTGTGCAACTAGTTGACTGTAGACAACTACTGTTTAAAAAGGTTATGCAACTAGTTGTCTGCAGACAACTACTGTTTGGAAAAGTTATACAACTACTTGACTGTAGACAACTACTATTTGAAAAAGTTGTGCAACTATATAGTTATCTGCAGACAACTACTGGGGTGAAAACTTATGCAACTAGTTGTATAGGGACAACTACTGAGAAGTTGCGGCCGCGCACAACTATTAGTTGTAAGTGTTAGTTGTAGTTGTACAGGGTGTGATAGTTTTGTTCGACGGTTTGCTACGCACCAGGGGCTTGGCGTATTTCCACCGAAATCATGACGTTCAACCCAGACGGCACATGGGCTGTGGGGCTTGGCTCAACCGACTCATTAGTGTGTCGGCTACTCATGGTCTCTCGGCCGCACCGTCGAGGCTAGCCGTTCCCGAAGTTTGACTACACTCACGCTTGGCCCGAGCTAAACGAGCCGCTTGAAATACAGTAGTCGTTACTAATTCGTATATCGCCATCCCAACGATAGGTCACTCTGCAGCGTTTTCGAGGTGGGAGGGGGTGCGCACGGGCAAACTCTATGGTAATGAGTGCAGGTGGCTGGCTGTCGTATGAAGGTATGTACTCTCAACGAATGGTGATAATTCGACGATTCTGAAAAACTTACTCAAACAAATTAGTAGTATAGTAAATAAACTAAACCTATACCTCGAAATTGGTCAATTTTGAGATCTGTTGGCCCATAACAGATATATATATATATATAAATGTGTTTTGTTTTGTTTCACCAGCTAGTTTTAAGCCCAATCGAATCATGACACCAACGATGTCACCGCGAGCGCCCCTACAGTAATCAATACATTTCCTAGTTGGGACAGAGGGAGTAGTAATCTAAATTTGTTGTTCGTAGTTCCTGCGTTATTTATGTTATAGAGACTCGCTATAAATACGTGATCCACCCCCACGTATATAGGGTGCTCGGTATAGTTTATATCATAAACAAAACCAAGCAGTAAGGTTTGTTTACACACTGAAGTTTAATAAAAATATTCGTGTCACGGAGTTACAGTTACCGACATTGTTTCGCCGTGCCCCATATTGGCAGTCTCACTAGTAGGATAGATGCGACTAGGGCACTATACAAGGTGGGCTATTGTATACGACTACGAGGGGTTGAGACTGGGCCTTAGAGCGTTGATACACACACCCATGACGCGTGCTACGGTAGAGGTAGTACTTTTTGGCTGAATGGTTTCCTGAACGATCGGGCTCCTTAACCCAAATTCGTCGGACTTTCATTTTTGTGACGAATAATGTTTCTGAGTATACTTCGGCCATGATATTTCCCATCCTGCAGCACTTTTATTTCACTCCAAAATATTTTTTTTCGGTTAGTTATGACGCTCCTTAAGTGAGGAGCCCAGAAAAACAAAGCGCACCTCTATCGTAGCATGCGTCCCATTACACCTCTCACCGTGCATGCATCAACTTATTTCCGGGGCGACACGTTACATACACCTTGTCCTTCATAATATAGTTCACTGTTCGCATTGCAGTGACTATTTTCGAAAGCCTAGTGTGGAGGATAGAGGCGTGTTCATCCGTCGCATTTCAGCGCTTGTTAAATGTGCGCGGTCACACAATTCAGTCGACAGTTACATGCATTTATCGACGTGGGCCATGCCGACCTACGCCATCCACCGGGTTGCCGACCCTATTAGAGCTTGCCATTTTGGTTTGTACACCTACCGGCTTGGCTCGCTGCGGGTTAAGACTTTGCAACCGGGTTAACGTCTTGACCGAGAGCCCGTGACGGCAGAGATGTTCGCTGGCAACATACACTATCTGCTGGTGATACGTATTTCCCCTCGCGCCTGCAGCTTGGCATGTAGTTGCTATTGTTTTTACATTGGATAGCCGCCAATAACCTATATTCCGTAGTTGCAGGACAGCCTCCAAAACAATACCTCAAGCAAAATAAAATAAAATGAAACACAAAAACTTGTACGATACACCTCATAAGCGAAGCACACCGCACACCTCAAGACTAGAAGCGAAGTTTTTCACCAGGTTAATACATTGTACGAGTTGCAACCCAACGAAACATATCAAGTTACAGCAAGTAACAATCCAAACGAACCAGGAGGAAAAGGGAGGAAAACGCTGTAGACTAAAAGGAGAAAACTTAGGAATAAAACGAACAACACTTGATAATACGCTAAACCACCAAGAACCCGATCTATTCCAGTGATGCCAAAGTCCGCAAGCCACACCGTCGTTTGCAAAGCTACCTAACACTGCCCCCCGCCGCCCTTCACCGGTCAGAGTCCATCGCCTTCCATACACATTTCCAAAACATAGTCAGTTTTGTGCGTCTTCGGTTGCATGTTTCTCTATAGTAGGTATATATTCAGGGGGCACGTTAAACACCCAGCAGACGGGTTGACACTTGTTTTCTAAGGGTATGCATCGCTGGTATTCACACCAAGATTTTGTTGCATTCTTCGAGCTGGTACTACTCTGTAGGATTCATACGAGTACGTACGCACGTCGATAGTGGACACTGGACACACGTCCCGGTTTTAATAAAATGTCTCTTCAACTACTGTACATTAATTACTGATTGCTGGACAATTAAGTGCTCATACGTACTGGTACGTAGTGGGGCAATGGTAGTATTGACACCCACCGACTTTCTATGTTTCTCCAAGCTTACTTACTATTTTCGTAGCTCTGTTGTTGTGGCACTCAATTAAGGGGGCGCGTTACAAGTACAGCAGATAACTTGTCACGCTTTTCACTGACTGTAGGCTTTGACTTGTTAGTCATACACAACCAACCGCGATTGGCTTTCCTGATATGAATACAACCCAGACAACCATATTGGCGCCGACGTCCCCCGGGACTGAATATGGGGCGAACGTTGTGCCTACTGCTTTCCACATTGCCGCTGCGTCGCGTGCGACGATAGAGGTATCAATTTCTGGCTGAATTTATTTCTGAGTGATCGCCCCCTTATAACCCAAAACCGTCCGTCTTTCGTTCTTATGTGGCAATATGTTTCATTGTATACTGTAGTTAGGCCATGGTATAGTTCATCGGGTACATAGCACCTTCTTTTTTCTCCAAAACCGTTTTTTCGGGTGATGTATAGAACTCCTCAAGTGAGCACCCTCAGAAACTTCATGGTGCACCTCTACCGCAGCATGCGTCCTACCATCGCGCAGGACTGAATATGAAGTACCATTGTTTCATTAGTCCATTCTGATGTTTTGAGTATCCGGCTTTCTACGCCGTAAGCGTTACTCTAGCTGCTGGCTTACATCCCGGGGGCGTGTCAGCATATGGACGTTGAGATCCACACGTATATGTTGTAATGTACAGGAACTACGCACGAGTATTTATATGATACGCTTGGTTCAAGTATCCGGGTAAATACAATATGCGGATAGATTACGAGTTTGTCTTACTCGTAGCGCGCTCTATTGTACGCCGGGAGCATCTCCATCATATATGGTGCTGAGAACGTTGGTAGAACGTTACTGGAGCATTGTAGTGAACATTACAGTGAACAGCACGGGCTACCGTGGAGAATAGCTGTCCGTAGAATGGGCATTGATTGTACCGTGATGATAGGGTGAAGGCACCCCCCACCTCGATTACTCTACCCTACTCCTCTGCTCCACTCTCCTCCTGTCTTCAGTTTTTCTCCTTTTCGTTTGATCTCTCAGATCAATTTCCCTCCCGCAATGGCCACATAAGTGCCTCTTCAAACTATCAGTTTTTTTATTTTAGACAAGTGATCTTCACAGACACTTCAGTGCCGCCTCTGCCGTCTCTCTTCACAGAGACAGAGCTTCCACACGTCGTCATTATTTCACCCAGTACCCTTACGGCCGACTCAACTAAATCCCCTCATTGGATGAGCACGCCACCCTCGGCGTTCCACCATTCCGTGTAAGCGCTGAAGAAAATCTCAATCATCGTCTCGGTTACATGGGGGAGCACCACCACCTGAGAACGTCCTTTCTGCGAGGTAAGCATGAACCTGTCACATATATCGGCCGAAGGCTGCGGCATGGCGACGGTCACGGCATCTGGGTTACGTACGACTCCCGGAACACCGGCTGCAGCGAGATCATTTCGCAGAGCCTCAGCCCTGTCTACGCACTCGGCAACAATGCCTGGTAACGTACCAACAGCCTTGTAGTACATGAGGTACTGGTATATCCACATGATGGGCTTAGTCCCGCGACTGCAAGACAAGGTAAAATCAAGAGAGCCTACGTACTCTACCGTCATTCCTAGAGAACGGAGAGTTTCTTGCTTTGCAACAAACACAGAGCCCACGAAGGGGCAGCCGGGGTATTTGTGAACGGACGCCGACATTGAATCGATATCATGCTGAAACCCCGGCACGCGGTCAGGGTTCGCGCCTTTGTAGGCGGGCAAGAAAAACCCAGAGCTGGCGGCGTCAATGTGAACGTAACGCTTGTCCGTAGGAAACCCGAAGTGGTCCAGCATCCTGAGAATCTCGGCAACGTTGTCTTGTCCTTCAAGGAAGGTTGTACCCGACGCTAAGAATACAGCTACAGACTGTACTTTCCTCGCGTTAAGGTCAATCAACATCTCCGCTAGGCTACCCAGGTGAACATTGTTGCCGTCGTCGACGTCCAACTCGTGAACATGCTCGCTGGGGATACCAGCGACCCTGCAGGCCTTGAGAATCGAGTAGTGCGCCTCGCGGTTAACGAGAAAGTGGGGACTCGGCAACAAGTCCCGCGCATTGACAGCGGCGATGGTGTTCGACTCCGAACCCCCGGAGGCGACATATCCAGTGTAATCCGCAGGGTTCCCCCCCCAAAACTCGGTGACCAAGTCTATGACCCTCTTCTCCATGTATCTGACGTTTGGCGTGTTCAAGTTGTTGCCTGGGCCGGGTTCCCCCACGTTGATGAGCGTCGCGTTGAACAACTCTGGCGGCATGAAGCTAGGAAGGGGCACCTCGGCCGTGGCGTATCGAAACGGTCTACCCATTGGAGTTACCATCTTCCGGGCCAATTCGAGGCGAATCTCCTCGTACTCCGCTAGCATCTCGGCATGCACGTCGCCAGGCAGCATATCAGCATTGGGTATCTGCAAAACAAAAAAAAACAAGTACGTACGTAGAGGTGTGATGTGAGCACCGGTTGCGATTGTAGTCATGTCATATCAAGCCGAGTATTTCGCTCGGGAGGTGTGGTGTGTACAGTCTACCCTTCCGGTCGGTTGACGCACCGCCGTGCTCTCTCTCCCTCTCGTGCGCCGTCGGTACTAAATATTGTGACTTCCAGCGCATAGCCTGTTAAACCATGCTGTTTTGTGAGAATGGCGTTCTACGTCGTCATTGCAGCTGGCCATATGGAGGCCTGACGTCTTCAGCTTTGAATTATAACATGGCAAAAAAAGTCCGCAATATTTGGCAGGCTCGTTACAAGGCTGGTAATGTCCGAGCAAACTGATTGGTTTGCTCACACTCAGTCCACTCTGTAGGCGGGTTGCAGCCCCGCCACGCGCACGTTCTCGCTCGCTCGCCGGCGAGAAATGCACGGCCAATCGCTATAGCTGAGGATCCAGTGATTGTTCGTCGCCTATTTGGTGCCGATTACGGTCGCGGCCAAACGGTTGTCAACCGGAAACCCGTCTTAAGAGGCTTCTTCGACACCAAAATATAAACACACTGCGATATTTTCAAATAGCAAACGTTTTGTTTTTCAGTTGCAATAGTTTTCTTGTATATTTTCGACAATTCATGACTCCCTACCGAAGCCGATATCCCTCCAGTTCAAACTCTCGAACCCGTTCTCTCTCGGCAGGTTTCGAGGGTGTGGGATTCCGCAAACCGTTTTGTGTCAGGAGCTGGGTCGATCCGACGCTACTGTAGCTTCATCATGAACCGCGCCTCTCGCTAAAACACGACTCCCCGTACCTCTGCTACCTGTACACGAATATGAAAATCAAAACGTTTCTCAGGCTTTGGATGATACTGTTTTAACTCAGATGTTCGACGAAAACGCCTAGCCCTAGTAGGTCAATCTCCCTAGGGCACTAGTTCGATCGTCCCAAGCATCCTAAGCGACCATAGCAGAGTGTAGATACCAAACAGGTGTTCCGGCATGACCAAAATCCAGTTTGCTGGCCAATATCATTTTGTTATGCAAACACGGCAATGCCTACCCTCCCTCGCAGATCCAAGGGCCCCAACACCTCCTAAAGACGATAACCAACTAGCCAGACGTTGGTCAAGAACAGGTCTGACCATCCGAACTGGAGCGAATATGGCGTGCTCGGTAAGGAGTCATGGTCTGGTGCTCTTGTACAGAACGAATAGTACTGCAGTACTGCTGCTATACAACAGACGAAACAGCAGTTGTTGTTCGAAAGACTCAAGCAAGTACTACTTTTGTTTTTTTTTTACTTTTGACCCTTTGACCCAAGGGGCCCCTCATTGCTGGAAGTCTCTATGACCCAATCGTCACGAAATTTGATCAGGCTCCATCTCTGGAGTAAGATACCAGCAATATCCGCCAGAGTGCCAGTACGAGTACCAGTTAGCTGGGTTTTGGGGGTCCAGGGACAGCACGCAATACAATTTGTTGACCCTTTTAGTACTGCGCTGTACAGAAACCAATATTTCATTATAATTCCAAGTGTTTTGTCCCCACATCGGAACTGCAGTTCCTGAAGGCTTGAGATGGTGTGGTTGTCGTCCGAACTCCGGCCAACAAATGGTACTACTAGTACGAGGTCCCAGTCTTCTAGTCTCTGCTGTTGCACACAAAAAATGCATACTTCAGTTGTTGCCTCCACGGTCATACATACACGTATATAGTACAAGGCGGACAGTTCCTCCCGCTACGCTCGCTCATCAAGGGCACAACACAGAACAGCCGATTTTCCCAGTTGAGAATTGCCTTTCCGATGAGAGCGGAAACCGTCTTTAGTACTTCGTTATTGTTTAAGAGTTGTATTTCGCTCACGATCGAAGTTCGACCTAGACAAAATGTTCCTCGATGGTAAATATCTATCCACGAAAACAAAATGAAATCAACCTTGACAGGCTTCACAAATCAAGGATTTAAGGGAATTTGCATTTATGAGCGAGGTACCTCGCCGATATTAATCCAGATTTTCTGGAACCTTCGATATCTTGAGACTGCCGATGCCGATGCCGATTTCGTTTTTGTTTTGGTTTGCAATCGACGGGTTTCACAACTGATAATATTCACAGTGAAATAAATGACTGTGAGGGAAGTGCATCTCTTACAATTAAAGTACCACTATTTCCGATTTTCATTCTCATCGGAAAGGCAATACTCAATTAGGAAAATCGGCTGTTACAGTATAAACGGTCACAGATGTCGTAGAAACTAGCAAGGAAACATGTGACTTGCAAACGCCACGAGCTCCTTGCTCCTGGATAACAAAGCTGTATGTCCGAAAAAGAAAGCACGGTGCGACGCCCCACAGCTAAGCGCTGCGCTGCCTGTCTGCGCTGGGTGTGGTTTGTGCCCTGTTCGTGATTATATGTAGGTATGGTACTTTTTATTTTGTACTCTATTGCATGGCAAAATGTACACGGCAAACGGGCCAACATAAAAAACATAAACAAAGGTTTAAACAAAAAACATAAATGGTGAGGGTGTCACATTTCGGGCGACAGGTCCAGACAGAGTTCATCCGCGTCTCTCAGCTTTCGCAAACATCATTCATAAAGCAATCACACATATGCAGCCTCGAAAATCTGGTAAGATTTCGTTGCGTGTAAGGTGAGTTATCATCGGCTGTTCGTGATGCTGCCTGCGTGCGCAAAGCACCACACTGTTTTGTTTAATGTATCGAAGAAATAACCGAAGAATCAAAAAGAAGATACCTACTTCAAGGACCGACCCCGAAAAAACGAAAGCATTACTTCGGAAAATAAGAGCTGAGACTAGGCTTAGAGGCCAGGGATAAGTGAACACTCAACAATGGCTTAAGGAACAAAAAACGAATCAATCCCCGGATCATCATCTGAGACACCACCGGGTCGTGTCAGCTGCCCCAGAGCTGTGTCTGACTCGCGCCTCCACACGAGCTGAGCCCAACACGGACCACACAGGGAGCAACTGTCAGCTGGAGGAGGTCCACGCGCTCACAATAGCTGGAAGGAAACCGCGTGCAAACCCCGTGAACGATTTGCGGAATCGATACTGCGCAATCATGAGCCACTGTCGACTTCGGCCATCGTGTACACCGTCGAGCCTACGTCAGGCTTCCTCTTCTTCCCAAACGAAGCGCCCGTCGACATCGGGACCAAGAAGCAAACACTGACTGTTTGATCAACAGTCGAGGCGGAGCTCAGAACGGCAATTGATTGTTTTAGAGAAAGGAAGTTGGGTACCCCTCCAACTTCAACGTAAGTTAGCCTCGAATCCTAATATTGTGCGAAGGATAACGGATCAAGTACATCGGATAACCACCGGGTCTACACCATCAAGGTCGAGCCACTGGAAGCGTGGACTTATGTATCCCCCCTATTGAAGCTGTGGAGTGTTTTATGTTATGTTTGTACTGGGCGGGCAGGTATTCAATTCCTTCGTGAGCGAAGCGATCGTTGGGAATTTTGTTCTGAAGTTGTGTGGTAGGGTATCCCGTCCATCTTTTCTGCAGTACAGCAAACACCGGTGTTACGTAAGATTGCAATATATTGCAGTCATTACCAAGTAAGGGCACATTGTAACCAATTCGACTTAGCATTTTCGAGTAGGTAGTAGAAAAGCATGCTTAACTACGGCATCTCTAGTACTTCAGGATGCATGGCAGGAGAAATCACCACCTGGATGGGTACAAACGCGAGATTAGCATACTCGGGGAGTGATGTTTCTCGGAAAACAGTATGTCTTGTTACAACTTTATACAGCTGGCAGTGTCCATGTGTTCTTTTGTTTTGGTGTATAATGTGGCAGGAACATTGGTGGGCTGTTCGCCCTATGCTAGTTGCAATGATGATCATATATATAGTTACTATTACAAACATCTCCCATTCCGTTGTTCGTCCAACTGACTGGAATATAGTTCACGTCTGATAGTTCTTAGTAGTAGTATGGGCTAATAGTTTCAAGTTGCATAAAACCTGCTTAATTTCGCGAGATAAAGATCAAGATTGAAGATCGAGATTGAGATTGCCTCTTTTTGCCAAGATTGCCGAAAAGGTCAAGATTGCCGTTTTGGGGGCAATCGTTTTCAAGAGTCGATCGGCACTGTTGTCGGAGGCAATTTGCATCACTGATTGAAATGCCAACGCGCAGGTGTACGATAACACAACACAACAAAACAGCCAGACGACTACTACTGTAAAAATAGAACAAACATAGGGCAAGTTAAAAAATAGGGCAAATGCTAAAACCAGGTGGTACTGACCCATTTGAGCCAAACTAAAGTATATACTGAAACCAAGTAAACATCGCACGCCAGGAGCCGTGTTTTTCAGGACTTTTTGGTTGGGAGAAATAGATTTAAAACAAAACGAATTTGCGCTTGAACAGCAGCATGATAGAGAAGGTGTGTGTGTCCTCCTTACCCTTGTTATTTTTTGTATGACCTGTTCCGTATGAGTACGTATGCCTGTCATATGTTTTCATTGATTTCGTGATCGCACTCATTTTTACAACGAGTACGTTTGTACTGTCGTACCAGGTATATACAGTAGTAGCCACATTGATACCATATTATGAACAAAACCTCGAGTTAATTTGAGATTGGATTGCTTGCTTGTCAGCAAGCAGCAGGAAATACTAGCGGGAAGCGGGAAGATACCTCGGATGGAGTAGCCTCATACCAGTACAATTTGAGGAAGAGGCTTATCACGATGTGAATAATACACCAGGCAGATATATCTTGCGCCACGGCAAGAAAACTCATTATGGCGCCCTCCTCCGTTGCCAGCTCGACCACCCTCGAGGAACCGCTTGCACACGGCGGCACGAGGTTTCTTTGCTGTATGATATGTACATAAACACTTTAGATTATAAATATAAACTCAGTCGACCTCGACGTGAGGTGTGTCAAACAAACTGCTGCAGTCTGTATCCACTGTACTGTATACGCGCGTAGCATATGTTGTGTATGTCGTTGTGGCGGGTCGTACAGTACACGACAGATGTTAAAAAAGTTGATAATTAGGAATTTGAGGGTGCGATTTTGATAAAAACTTAAGAAGCTAAGCATTTGTGCTGAACTCGATGAGGTACTAATACTTAGCACGTGGGAAATTGCAAGGGATCGGCGCAAAATAACTTTCCACATTGCACTGCAGTCCAGAACAATAAGAAACTGCGGAGACACTCCATACGGCCAAATCGGGCTCCCAACCAAGCTGCCTTTTCTATCCAAAATCGAACTCACATGTGACGTGCTCTCCAAGATCTTTTTGCAAACGATTGGAATTTTTTCGCCAAAATAATTCCCGTCCCCTTCTCAAGCATGTCAATGCAAAATAAAGCGACACAATTGTTTTTTTCCTTGAACGCTTTTCATGGCTGGTAATGTTCAAGGCGGGACGCGACGGGGGGGGACTGTTTTGACACGTTCAACGGCAAAATAACCACGACGAGACGGTCAAACAACGAAAACTATAGTTGAGTGGACGGGACGGAACGTGGCCGGACGGGACTATTGGTGCAAAAAATCAAGGCGGGACGGGACGGTACAGTACAATGACTTTTTTCTCATGACGGATGGAGACGGTAAATATATTGTTCGTGGTATGCGGTAGCTTGATACGGTCGGCGGATACAATTGGGGGTTTCATGTATTGTGGGGTTTTGTATTATGTGTCGGGGCATTATTTAGGATGCCTCGTGGTACCTCTCGTGTGTTTCTGCTCCTCCTGCGAGCAGTCTATGATGCTAAGATAAGACCCGGACTTTGATACAAAGATAATGTCCGTATATATGTGAGAGTGGAGCGTGACGGAAAGGTACGGCTCACGTCTGTCTGGTTTATGTGTGTGGAGGCGTTGGCGACAGGTACTGTGCTCCTTTTGTGTGGGGGTGTGTTCGAGAATCTGCTACAACAAGGTGGGCTCCGTGTATTATATCAGGTGCCTCCTCCCCTACGTCATAGCGGCACACCACGTGGTTGCGTAGAACACGTTATACAGCAAGCGTTCACAAACAGATATGTCTTCACGACGGGACGAGCCGGTGTTATTGTTTGGTCGACGGGACTGGACGGCATTTTTTTATTTCTCGGCGAGACGGAACGGTACATTTGTTGTTTTGTCGTGGTGACGGGATATCCTCGTAAATTAAAATAATTTTCAGGATACACCAAGTTTAGACGGCCGACCGTCACAGCCGCCGTATTTCCGAAATATTTAACGGATAGAAGAAGTATCAGTATAAACGGTATATGACGGGAAGGAGTGACGGCAATGGCGGGAAGGGATGGTAGGGGCAGTTTTTGACGGCGGGACGGACTTTATAGTGGCAGGTTTAGTCGACCGGACCGGACGGTAAGGGGAGATTTTCTCGGCAGGACGGGACGGTAAAGTGAGATGGAAAATGTTGTATGGGTGGGGCTGGACGGTACTCGTTAACGGTAGGTGACATTGTCGACGGAACGGGACACAAAAAACGGTTTTGTTTCGAGGACGGTTTTACCGTCCTGTCCAATCGTTACTACCTCCAATACCGTCCCGTCAATAAAACATGAAAAGCCTTGATTCCCCCCCCCCCGCACGATGCGGATGTAATCAACTCGGCGTACTGCTTGAGCTCGGCTCACTGCTTGCTGCTGGTACATGCTGTGTCGCTTCTACGGCAAAGGACTGTACAGTACTACGGACCCTTGGAATAGAGGATACTAATACTTCGACCTGCGCTGGATTGTGTGGCGGACGATTTGCCGTCGATGTCGGTCAGCGGCAACGAAGGTATCCCGCGACGCTTTGAAGGACCTTCCGGCGCTTGCCGAGAGTTGACGGTCGGGGGGGGGGGGTCCTTGTGCGATCCTTGTTGCTACTCAAGGGGCATGTCATCAATGATCAACGCCGTGTTGAAGTCCGTAGCTAGAGGGGGGACTTCGCATGGTTTTACGGGTGGAGCGTGTGGATGGGTGTGCTTTGACGGAAAGAAAGGCAATCATCATCACACGTCCACTATGCCGAACTGTATATCTCAACAACAACCGCTCAAGAATAAATAGTCGTACGCAAGCCTTTGCAGAACAAAAATGGCGTTCTGAACGCCTTCGGAAATAAGCATGTATTTTATTAGATTTTTAAGAATTCGGTGTTCTGCACCTTTTTGCGAAATAAGAACGTGGTATATAAGCATTTCTGCTGAAATCAGAGAGAAGATAAGACGCGGGCCTCAGCTAGAATAGGAGATTCTTATCATCTGTCGCGTACAGTATGTACGTACGAGGTAGTGTCGTGATGTCTTCGTGTCGGGCGTAGAGGAAACAGTGTACGTATATATGGCCTCTGATTAGCTCAAAATTGGCCAAACTCAGTTGAAAGCTAGACACAGTAGACAAACTCAGGTGTACCTGGCCTTTTCATGCCAAAATCAAGTACGATGTGAGGCTGGCCAGTGACAGGTATCCTAGCGTGTGATTTGTACTTGGTTTTAGTATTGTACCTGTTTTTGGCACCAAAGTGACCAGGTGTACCTGATTTTGGCTAAAACCCTAAAACAAATACTCTTACTAATTGAGCATTGGTCTCCCCGATGGTCCAACAGGTAACCACGAAGCCTGTTGAGTTGGAAGTCGAGGGTTCGAGTCCCCGTATCAAGATTTTTATTCTCAAATGACACCAACTGGTCGAGAGCGCATATTATAGCGTGAGTATGCACAATTCGACGACAGTTCACGAGGGAAGAAAGTCCTAAAATCTTCTCGCGGTAAAAATGCAAGGCACGTACTTTAAGTGGGGAGGGGGTAGAAGAGTCTACTTATTGACCCCGGATCTGAGTTGCGACTAAAAGGGGAGAGAGAATAGAAGTTCGAAGATACTACGTACATGGGGTGGGGAAAATAAAAATAAAAGAAGAAATTACACTATTAATAATTACATACCTGGTATGAATGATACCTGGTATGACGCAAGCAGCAAGCAGATCATCCAGAAAAAATGCATACGTAGATACCTGATGAAGATAAACAGATGCACCGTACTCGTACGTACAACACGGTAGAAAGCACAACCCACTTAGTGATAACATTTTGGCATTTAAAATTATTATCACCGGGTGTGCTGTTGTGGAGGGGTGTGTATCTAACGCATGCCCGGCGATAAGCACCATGCACGAGAACCCTGCAGCTAGGGGGTGTGGTAACGAGAGGGTTTGGTAACGACGGAGTGTGCTAACGGTATTATTGGTTGATAAGGAGTGTTAACAGACCCCGACCAGATTTAGGGGGTGTGGTAATGAGAGGGTGTAATAACGGTATATCAATGATTGCTATGGAGTCAGTGTGAACCGACCCCGGCCACAATACGGGGGGTATGTTAGTGAGGCAAACGCTTGAAACCCGGGGATGACAGGAAAACTCCCCGCCTTGCTACGATACCGGAAGACGGTTATCGGTACCGGTGCCATACAGGTACTCATTGATGAAACCCCGAGGGTCGCACCGCAAGTGCTGCAGGTGCTTCGCCGGTAAAGGTACCGGTACCAGTAGCCGGGGCTTGGAAACACGGCGGCCGTAGGAGACGTGATAACTTTAGTGCCAGTACCGGTAAGCGCGCTGATCCCAGAGAAAAACGACATGATCGTCGCCCGAGGCGCGGCAGCAGCAGCTACAGGTGGGGTCGAAGCCGCAGACTCGTTCGGCCCACTGCTGTAGACTCGTTCGGCCCACTGATGTGAGGGGGCGCAGCAGTTGCCTCCAAGCTGGTGTCCATGTCGGTGCGGGTTGACGATAACTGTGGAGTTTGACACTGTTTTCAGGCGTACACACGTAGGGGGTGTGTTATCTCACGTACCCCCGGTGATAAAGTGACGGTAAAAAAAACGAAGTAAAAAATATATTACCCGGTGTGCTTATGTGGGGGGGTGTCTTATCTAAGGGGGGTGTGCTTTCTTCCGTGTTATACGGTATGCTGCACTGACGACGGACGACGACGGTAAAAACATATTTAAAAAACAATAATTGTATATATATATATACAGCACATATTTAAATATGTTCTATATACTCGTACGCTAAAACGAGCCATACCAGGTACGGACTACCAGCCTATAGCCAGACCTACAGAAGTATGTGGCAGCAACCCGGTCACTCAACGTCGAGTCTTTCCAAGCCACAACATTACCCATCCCTGGGCGGTCGACCAACCAATTTCCGTGTAGACATACTTCCAAGCACGGGCTCAATCAACCTAACTAAGTCTCACCAGCAGGTACAACATTCGAGCACTGCTTCCTCGTACTGGAGAAGTGTTAGTGTTTGGGGTTCGGTGCCGAGTGTCACGGGTTTACGGCGCCGATAACAAACCCTCCGTAAATAGTCACAGTTCAATGTGTTGGCACGCTTCATTCGAGGACCGACCGGCCACAGGAAGGAGAGCTCAGGTCAGGCTGGAAGGGTACCTCGTACAGTACTTGCGCGACAACAATTAATTGAGAGTCTCCTCTTTCCGCTACGGCTTGCGACTTCCTGTGATGCCAACGTTGAAGCATACGTTCCAATATGCTACGTACCAGTATCGTAAACAATTTAGAGCAGTGCTCCCCGCTGAGCAAAAAAACAAACAAACGCGAAGCTCTCAATCTGAAAGCTCAGCCCGAAATCTCAATTCGCAACACATACAGAACTATCGGGTGCTGAATGAACAGAGACCGGTAAAAGTAGGGGAGATGTGTGCAAACTGCAAAGCGCGACGAAGAGGCATGCACGACCAACGCGCCGCGTGCGGACATCGTGTCCACCTCTTTTGCAAAATGATTTTTTTCACCCTACGTACTTTCGTCCCCTTCTGTTTTTTCTTTTTCTTTTTACTATTCGAGATTTGTTATGGAAGCGCACCCTGTCTCACTGTTGGCGTATGCTTTTGAACGAACTTGCCTTCTTCGTGGTCGCGGTCGGCATACCGTATACACGGGGAAAAGCACACACTTCCCTTAGATACCACACCCCTACATGAGCACACCCGGTGATATATTGTTTGGGCTGTTTTTTATGTCGTCGCTTTATCACCGGGGGTACGTTGAATACCACACCCCCTATACGGAGGTGCGTCTAGAAACAGCATCAAACGCCAATATCATTACACCGCCTGGTGCGGATACCATTCACCCGCAATACTTGGTACTACCGTAATCAAGCGAAGGTTCGCACCTGGTGCGATCGCGTTTTTACATGTTTCTACGTTGTGTTTTTTATCGCACCCCGGTGCTATCTCTCCGATGGGTGCGTTCTCTCCGATGGGGGGGTGCGGAAACACAACTAAATCATGCCGTTCTTTTATTTTGGCGCACCCCCGGTGCGATCTCTCCGATGGGTGCGCTGCTGAATCGAAATACACCGGGCCATACTGGGGCAACGGTGCTGTGTAAAGGACCCAAAGCTACCTAAAACGACTTGACCTACCATGCGTTGGTAAAGTACGTTTGAGAGGAGTGGCGCGCTGGTGATACGAGCTGGGCCAGCCAAAAAAATGTTTTTAAAGCAGATTGGCATGCCCCGACCAATTTAACGATTTTGGATCTGGAATTTGGACACAGTGTAGATCGTGTACTAACCAACACACTTGCCGCCTAAGTTTTTCTTTTTTTATTCCTTGAGAGAGATACGACGATCCAAAAATAATAAAAAAAATGCAAAAGCGCTCAAAACTTGGAAAAAAAAAAAAATCAAAGAGAGCAGGCGGCAGGTATTTTTGCACGTACGGTTCAAAGACGTGGTTAAAATGTCAGAGTAAAACTCTCAAAATTGGTCGAGGCATGGCGGAAATACCATTTTTCCGTGATTACTTGACTTATATATGGAATCGAGTTTTGGTCATATCTCTTGATGGGTGGAGAATTGGGCAACGAGACTTAAATCGATCTTCTCCTTGTGTCTTCAGCATTGTCTCCACCAAATTTCATGTTTATCGAAAATGACATTTTTTATACGAAATTAGAATGAAAAAATGTTGTTTTCGAGTTTTCGCGGATATCTCGGCGATATCGAGTCGAGAAAAAATTATGTATATAATTGTTCATATACCGTTTTTTTTTTGCACAAGCACTGGTATGTCAGGGTTGGCGCTTCAAATTTGTGCAGCCTAATTCGCAGTGGTTCGCGAGATTCGACTTTAGGAAGCTCTGTACGTTTCTTGGCTGGCCCAGCTCGTATCTCGTCGGAGTATGAAATAAATGAGAATATTACCTACTACAGACCCGCTGCGGTGGCCCTCAAATTTCTATTTATGTCGGAGAGGTCACATCGGGGTGCGATCTCTCCGATGGGGGTGCGAAAACACGATTAAATGTTTCTACCTTGTGTTTTGTATCGCATCCCGGTGCCATCTCTCCGATGGGTGCCAACCTCCCGATGGGTGCGAACCTTCGTATGATCACGGTACTCCTCCTACGGTGCCCTAGGCCCCAACCACCGGCGCCGGGATATTAACACAACGTACGATGGATATACATCGTGGTAGTTGCTAACGGTAGTGGTACTGAGGGGGAGTACAGTAGTAGTAACGTTCCTTACGTAGCAATTATCACCTACCGTTAGCACCCCCCCCCTAAATACCACACTCTCTCGTCACAACGCTCCCTAGCTGGGGCGCTGCTGCTGTGCATCATGATTATCACCGGGGATATACGCTAGGTACCACACCCCCCTACAACCGCACACCCGATGATAATATTTTAAAACGCCAAACTAGTGTTATCGCCGGGGTGTGCGTTCTTCCGTGTTATATTTTATATACAGGTAAATAACGACGACAGGTGGCTTACGCTACTAAGGGCCATTCTTATCGGAGCCATATATTTCCTAAATTTCCAAAATTTCCAACATTTTTTTTCGCGCAATTTTCTAGATTTCCATGTTTTCCATTTTTTTTTTTCCATTTATTGGAACGTGAAGCCTTCCAAACATTTTGCCCTCTGAAGAATTTCCAATATTTCCAATATTTCCAATATTTCCAAGGTTTTGTTTTTTTTTTGGAAAAAAATATTGGAAATTATGGAAAAAAGCTGCTCGATAAGAATGGCCCTAATACGAGTAGACCCACTCTATAACGCCAACTCGTCGGAATAGATTTCAAGTATACCCTTGGTATACCTGGTATGTTTATTTCAGTCTAATTAATATTGATTTTTAATTGTTTTTTAATTGTTTCTCCCCCCACAAATAGACACACACTTCCTGAGTTCTACAGCCTCAGATTTTGTCCCCCTCATACGGGATAGCACATCCTAAATGAGGACATATAAAAACCCGTAAGTACGCGCGACCGGTATTACGTCGTATTACATTCAGCTGCCAGCAAAGATGAGTTTCGACGAAATCCTCGAGCTCACAGCTGTTGTTTTGTTTATTTTTTCAAATATAGACACCCTTTATACCTGGTACATACTGGGTCATCGTACGTCATATATATGTACACGCGCCTGAGAAAACGGTTAGTATACATACTATTGCCAGGTTCTTCAAACCAGGCTCGTCTTCGAGATTAGGTGAGACATTGAAATAGGACATGTAATAATGCACTCACACTCGAGTGTGCTATCATAACAAACGGTTGCGATAATACTACTCTGTGCAGCATTTTTGGTTCATGTTTCGTCCAGACGCCAAGCCTGCTGAGATTGTCGTAATGCAGCTTCTGGCCTCTCGTATATATAGGGGGCAGGGGTATGTCATGACGTCGGGACGGGGGCGCGGACTCCCAATGATCAGAACGCGGAGCTTTTACGTTTGACGGGGGCGAGTTGTTCCACGTTTATTTAATTTATTTAATTTTTATTTTTTTTGTACATCCCATCCATTATCTTCGCACTTCCGTCTTTCTCCCTCCCTAGTCGTAACTCAGATCCGGGGTCACAAAGTAGGCTCCTCTCCCTCCTCCCCCACTACGTTCTTGCCTTGCATTTTTATCGCGAGAAGATATCAGCACTTTCTTCCCTCGTCAACTCTCGTCGAATTTTGCTTACCCACGCTACGTATAATATGCGCTTTCAACAGACTATACGTAAGTGTAGATGTTTGTACATATGTATGTATGATAGATGTAGTGCGTGTTAGACGTGGGATAACTTTTAGGCACGGCAGCAGGGGCGTCCGAAAAGTATTTTGTCGACACCTAACTACCTAAAATGGTCAGAATGGAAAAACATTCGGAGCACCTGTGATCCCTGGACGATTTACGTAGCACAAAACATTTTTTTTCAACTTTTATTCTAATTACGAGGCTCGGGCGGGGGG